>CAUYON010028674.1:0-10826 GCA_963573935.1 Arctocebus calabarensis
GGCTGGGATCACTCCTTAAGTGGCTATCCATTTATCCAGTGTGCCAAAACCAGTCTCACCCTATGCCCCTGAGGGCTAAGGCTGCAAGGTGTCTCAGTCCCCGCCTTTAGGCTGCTCAGTCACTAGATTACTCACTCCCACCTGATGCTTGTCCTGTGACCCTGAGGGTGGAGCTTTCCACAGCAGTTCTCCAACAATGGCTCCACACAGCCCACAACCAAACACTGGTAGCTCCGTCTGACTTGGTGGCCCAGTCTGGGGACCCAGACAACACTCAAAGAACTCCACACTCTTGCCCAAGTTCTCCCAAGGCAGTTCAACCGAGTGCCAAGTCCAAAAGAAACCCAAACAGCTCACAGGTAAGGCCTTTCCAGCTTGCAGTCTCACTGCTGCTGCACCCACAGCTGCCACAGGATTAGACCTAACAAACACACGCAACCACTTGCCAGATCTCCACTGCTTTTGCCTTCCTCAGGGGGTCCAGAAGTCTCACGCTGTCTCCCTGCATCCCCAAAGGGATGTTTCTGGGCAGATCCCACCAGCCAGAGATGCCTGAAGTCTTCTCACCCCAGTCTCACCATGCCCACTTGCAAGGAAGCTGTTACTCGGCTGCCATCTTGCTCTGATTTCACATTCCCATAATATTTGCTGGTACACTGGGAATTGTGCATGAAAAACTGTAATAACTCTAGATGTCTTTATCTTCCACCAGAGAGAATCTATCTTTCTTCTGCTAAAAAGACAGTGAGATCTGATCATCTTAATTAAATAACAGACTGGGCTGAGTCAAGGCTTTGTTGTGGTTTTGATAAGATTCAGTTTATTTCTGCTTCATCCTGTTCTTCAGATTTGGCCCTCCTCAGTTTTTATAATTGAGAGTCTGGTGCATTTTTGTCTCCTTGGGCTTGAGGAAATGTGTGAATTTTTGGTTGGCTTTAGAAATTATTTTCACTTAGCTCTTTATCTTTCCACCTTGTGCAGCTTCTGAATTTGGCAAATTCCCCTACATGGGGATCACGACTGCAACTCTCTCATTTCTGTCCCTAAGAATCATCAAGAGCTGTGCTGGTTTGTCTGTATCCTAATAGACCCTTCTTTTGGGGTCAAATTTACATGCTCAGCCTCTAGCTGATGCCAAATAGACAAATGTTTCTTAGGGAAAAGCATGTTTGTGATCACCACTGTCGATTCATCATTCCATCAGGGGGACTTAGTTCTCACATTTTGTTCTCAGAGCCCCTCTCCTCAGCAGACTTTTGTCTCCTAAGCACCAGAAACGGAAAAATTCCTCTCTCCTTTTCTGCTTAGCTCTGAGAATAAAAAATTTCTATCCTCCTAGGAGAGAACCAATTTTTCTTTTGCCATAGCAACAGATTAATATCTGAACTACTTAAAAATCCATCCTAATCTATCAATAATAGTTGTTGTTGTTTTACCACTACATACACTTCTGAAAATCCAGCCAATCTAGGACGGACCAATACTTCTGAAAGTCAGACATTCAGTAACCACCACACTCGAGGCATCATGCTAAAATTCGGGCAACTGTTAAACCCATCAGCCACTGAAAGTCCACAAATCTCTGAACTCCAAATGAAATAGAGGATGTTGTTTCTGAAAACAGAGATCACATAAGCTAGCCTCCTCCTCACATGCCATGTGGGAAGAAAGTATGGTAAAAGCTGTGCAGTGATTGTGAAGATTTTTATCTAAGATAGACCGAACTCTAACTCAGTGGGTAAATATGCTTCCTATAGCATACTTGGAGCTCAACTTTGGCCAAGATTGGATCCCCAGCTCTGTGGCACACAGACAAAGATGCTTAATCTGAAGTCCGAGGAACACTGATGGGTTGATATCCATAATCCCCTGGAAACTACCTGCGAAGTTTGTGTGTATGTGCAATTTTCTGGCAAGAGACTTTTCAGCTTTTATCATATTTTTAAGAGGTGTTTCCAAATGGCTAAGAATATCTGCAAATTAATGAATCAATAAATAAGCATGTTCCTAAAAATTCCAGTGTGTCCTAAACAATGGTTGTTGACATGGAATGCATTCACCCTTTCCCTTAACCATTAGATCATGCAGAGTGACTCCCACTATGAGTACACAACAAAGAATATGGGGTGGGGGGCATGGAGATCAGAGGGTATGTCCTGTCCCTAAGGAACCTCAGGGAATCTGAGACCAGGGTGACCCAGGTAGGGACCAGAACACTCAGAAGGAAAAGATGGGAGATGCCCACATGAAGAGGAGGCAGCATTTGAAACAGGTTCTGTTAGAAAGCATTTGGAGTGTGAGGCAGATATTTCCAGCAGAGTGGAAAGACACAACATATGTTCAGAGAAAAGGAGGTTGTTCTGTTTGATTGGAGAAAACCTTGTGTGTCAGGAAGAAGCAGAAAATGGATACAGGGTCAGAAGAATTGATTTTTAGCTCCAGGTTTGCACAAGCTTGTTTCCTTTCTCCCCCTGTGCCTCAGAGTCTACCCCTGCACTGTGGGAATGGTGACCTTCCCCCAGATTGTTTGGTCAGGAAGGCTGTGTGGAGCATGCCATCACTAGAGCTTTGGCTCTGAAAAACTCAAGACAGAAGATTTGGGCTGTCTTTATCACTATCACTGTTGCCATTGCTATTGCTCTCACTGCTGACAATGATGTCAAGTCTTACTCAACTCAGCCCAGAAATCCCTGGGACATCTCCAACTCAGATTCCGGTAGACATCTCAAACCCAGCCCCGGCCAGAGCACTGAGGGTCTTCCCCAGCAAATGTGCTTTTCTTGGCCATACCTTTTCCTCCCTACTTCTGCCTTTTCAGGAGTCAAACAGCTGTGACTCCTTATGTTCTCACAAGCCTCACAAGCCACGTCCAATCTGTAAAAGAATGTAGGTGGCTCAACCTTCCCAACACTTCCACTGCACCCACTCTAGTTTAAATCGCATCATTTGGTAACCTGTTTCCCAGTGGGTCTTCCCGTGTCTGCCTTTGTCCCTTAGTCTACTGGAATTTCACGATGTGTAAGAGTTTTGCAATCCCTCCATTTAAATCAGACAAAACCTAAAGTCCTAACATCACCCTGCTCCACCTGCCTGAGAATCCCTCTTCTGCTATCCTCCCCTTGTTCACTTTACTTGATACCCTGCCCTTCTTGCAGGACCCTAGACAGACCAGGGAAAATTTCTCACCAAAGACATTGCTCCAAAAGTTCCTTCAACCTTGAATAAGCTTCCTCTGGATGTCTCTTTCACTCACTCCTTTTCTCCAAGTCTTTTCTCAGCTCTCTCTTCAATGAGGCCTTCTCTAACTCGCACTTCAATACTGTCACTGAAACCACCTCTCATATTCTCAGCCTCCCCTGTAGCGCCTCCTCTGTATCCAAGACCTCATCACCTTTGAAAGCCCATCAAGTGCCCATCAACTCAGGAATGGATTAACAAACCTTGGTATATGTATACCACACAGTACTATTTAGCCATAAAAAAAGATGGAAACATTACGTCTTTTGCATTTACCTGGATAGTAAAGTATCTTTCTTTCTTAGTCAAGTATCACAAGAATGGAAAAGCAAGTATCCAATATACTAAATACTGATATGAAGCCAGTAGAAAAACAACTAAACACCCACACAAGAGAAAAACACAGATATATTCAAGAGGGAGGGAGGGGGAGGCAAAGGGGAAAAGGAAGGAGGGCACAGGATTGGTAAATTTTTACCTAATATGCACATTGTAAGGCTATACAGCACACCCCGATGAAAGGCTCAACTACAACTTAAACTTTACTTTAGAAATACAAACAATGTAACCTAATCATTTGAGCCCTCATATTAATCTGAAATAAAAAAGACATAGATGTATGAAAGAACAAATGAAATTCCAAAAAATAAAAAGTAAAATGGAAGTCAGATTATGTCAGTCTTATAAAAAACAAAAATAAAAAAGTCCTGTGCATTTTGTTGGTGGTTGATCTGCACTGTTTGTTTTCAGTCTGTCTTGCCAGGGATGTGCGCTAGAAGAAGGAAGAGAGATTTGTGTTGTTTATCAGTCAGTCTGAGAATGTAGCAGGCACCCAGAAAACATTTGCTGAATAAGTAATGAATGCACAAAAAGAGGAAACTGCTTAACATGTGTATAAACTAGTGGAAACTTTGTAAAGCTCTCCAGGAATGGGAACATTGGGACAACAGTGAAGTGGAAGAGACACTTTCATGTTGGGCTGATACTCTCTGTCCTTCACAGTGAGATGAGGTGCATCTGTGCCCGTCAGGAATTACCTTCCAAAGGGACCAAAGACAAGAGTTTCAGGTGTTTGGGGGGATGAGCAAGAAGCCAGTATGTCCACCATGCAGCGGAAGGAAGACCAACAGGAAAGGAAGTCACAGAGTCTACAGGACCATGGTGTTATGGGTTGAATTGTCTTTCTCTCAAATTTATATGCTGAAGTCCTAACCCCCAGTGCTTCAGAATGTGACCTTATTTGGAAATAGGGTCTTTGCAGAGGTAACCAAGTTAAAATGAGGTCATCAGGGTAAAGGACCCTAGTCCAATATGACTGGTGTCCTTATCAAGAGTGGAAATATTGAGATAGACCGGGAGAGCAGCATTGTGAACATAAGGGCAGAGGTCAGGGGAGATGCTTCTAGAAGCCAAGGAATGCCAAAGTTTGCCAGAAAACCATCGGACACTAGGCAAGAGGCATGGAACAAATTCCCTCTCAGCTCACAGAGGGAAGCATCCTTGCCATCCCATTTATCCAGGACTTTTAACCTCCAGAAATTACAGTTAGACAACAAATTTCTGTTGTTTAAAGCCACCTGGTCAGTAGCACTCTGTTATAGCTGCTCTCAGAAACTAATACATGGTAAGAAGTTTTAGGTTTCCTCCACATAAGAAACCCCAGGAGGGATCAGGGATGCTATATGATTTTATCAGTAGTATTGTCAGTATTTTTTATTAAAATAAAAAATGCATGACATAAAATTTATCATCTTTATCATTTCTAAGTTCAGCAGTAAATATATTCACATCATCATGCATCCATCTCCAGAACTTTTCCATCTTGCAAAACTGAAACTGTCTTCATTAAACACTAACTCCACAGTCCTCCCACACCCTCCACAGACCCTGGAAGGCACCATTCTACTCTCTGTCCCTATGAGTTTCACTATTTTAGATATTTCATGTAAGTAGAAGCATATGGTATTTGTCTTTTTTGCAACTGGCTTATTTCATTCAGCCTAATGTCCTCAAAATTCATCCATGTTGTAGCATGCGTCAGAATTTCCTTCTTTTCTAAGACTTTCTTTTTTTAGATCACTCTGATTGCAGTGGGAAAGCTGCCTACAGTGGGAGGTAGGCAGAGCGATTGAGCGTCCTGTGGGAGGCATGGTTGCTGCGTTCTCCTCCTCTTCTCGCAGCCAGTTGCACCTGGCTGTACATCTCGCTATTGGTCTTTGCAGCTCCTTCCAGCGGCCTCCTCTCTGGTGAGAGGTGAGAGTCACAAGGGGCGAATTCTGATTCCCTCCTCAGACCAGCACTGATCAGCTGATCTGGAGATTCTCATCCATACTCAAGATGTGACAGGTCTCTGCTTTACCAGGACCAACTGGGGCTAGAATCTACTCATCTTTTCCACCCCAGCCTGGGAGCCTACTGCCATAAGTGTAACCAGGTCCCAGAGGAATGAGCGTCACTGAGCTTGGAGCTCCTTAATCCCAGTGTGATCTTGAACATGACACTCCATTCCCTGAGACCCAGGTTTCCCCGTCCATGCAGTGGGCCCCTCTTCCTAGTACCCAGTAAGGTTTTCCTCAGTTGAGGCTGTTACAGGTTCCACCTACTCCCCAGCATATAGCAAACCCTCACAAAAAGTGAGAGGTGGCTGTCACTGTTAGCGTCAGTCTCATTGTGTGGGATATTGTGCTTTTCCACAACAGAATCACATGGAGGGTGAGCAGGAATTGATGGGAACCATCCTTTCTGGGGTGACAGTAGAGAGGAGGCCCACTGAGGATTTCTCTTTCTCATTCTAAGGGTCGGGGTCATCATGGAAAGAGCCCTGGAGGCATTTGCACTTCCCCCATGTTCCTGATCATGGCCATCACCCAGCTGCCACCCTAAAATGATCTGCAGGAAAAACCTGAAAACTGAAAGTTGAGAATTGTCTTGGAAGTTGGAAAGGAAGAAGGGTGGCAATGGAGGAAATCTTGACATCAGCGCACACAAAGTGGGTGGAGATAGGCACTGGGGAGAAAAAGCCCAGCTACCTGGTGACCACAACAGGAAGAGGGGAGAAGTGAGGGGAAGCAGCCCCAGAATGGAGCAGCAGAAAGGCTGCGGGAAGTTTCCAGAAGCCAGGGACTTTCCTATGGCCATGCTCTGTGCCTCAGACACAGCCAGGACTGCCCTGGGTATCTGGGCTGCTCCTGGCAAAGCCGAGCTCTTCAATCCTCAGCCAAGCAGGCCTGTTATCTCTAACCCCATCCAGTCCTGGCTGGTACAATCTCTCCCTGTTGACTGAGCATGATCACACTGGGTTTATTCTTATGTGAGCAGACACGTGTTAAGACTGTAAGAGGTCTCCAAAGACTTCAATTTCATAATGCCCATTTAGATGGTACTAAGTATCACTAAGTATCAAGCGATGCATTTCGACACACATGATCCCATTTTATCTCCAGACTATTCTTACCATCTCCATGGGATAAGTGAGAGAAAAAAAAAAGATGAGGTTTGGAAGTGTTTAGTAAAATTTCCAAGGATGTGAATTGAGTGAATGAAATCATGCCTGCTGCCACGACCATCTGTTCCACCTTGAAGTGTGAGCAAATCCATACCACTGTTAAGGTAGCCAACCAACCCATGCTGGTGTGCCTGGTGATCCCAGCACAAGAGCCCTATGTCCTGGGAAAGTCCTCAGTCCCACATAAAACAGAGGGTTGGTCACCCTATCAACATGCTGTTTCCAGAGTGACCATGGGCTGTGAAGTGGCGCAGACAAGGCCTGCTAAGCTCAATGCACTGTGACAAAGCACAGAAGCTTTGGATTTCAGGGGTTCAGGGGTTAACAGGTGGGCTTGAGAGATGAAAGGCAAAGAGAATCAGAGAGATGTGTTTCAGGACTTGGGTCAGCTGGTGTTGTCTAAAGGAGAGAAATATTCAGTTCCCACAAAAAAAAAAAAAAAAAAACCAAGGCAGAGAAATGCTAAGACCTACTTATCGCTTGCTATCCCATGCACAAGCAACTTCCCAATGTTTTTGTCATGAGGTGAGCTTCATTCATTAGCACTAAGGCATCCTGGGTGGATCTGCCAGGATGATCATCCTCCTCAGAACATACAGAAACTTAGATATAGACGAGATGTACCAGCATAGCAACGATTTCTTCTTCAGGAAGCTCACAGTTGGGCACAATTTAAGTCAAAACTCCAGAAAATATGCTGTTCCTCAAATGTCCTTTCTTCTTTCTCCATAACTGGATACTGTCACCTGGTTTCAGCAGGATTGTGTAGCACTTAGGAACAAATATGGAGACCAGTAACCCCAGACTGGAGGAGAGAAGGCCTCCATGGCAACTATGTCCTTCCCCTACATGCTCCAGGAGGTGGGCAAGAAGGACCCCAGCTGCTGCAGACCAGCAGCTTGTGGAAAGTGAGGACCTTGGCCTCCTGGAAGGTGCCAGGGAGGTCACTGGCTACAAAAGCAATGGAAAAGCTGGCCAAATCCAGGAATCCCATGCAGCCCAAAACTTAGGAGGCAGTGGCTGACCCCTCAGAGCACTCCACGCTGCCGTATCCAGGCTCTCGGTAAGTAAGGTCCATATCTTAGAAGGGAGAAGAAGAGTTCGCTAGCCACCCCACAGAGCGTCACTCAGAGCGGGAAGGCAAGTTAGAATGAAGGACTTAGAAGCTCTGGAGCCTGTGATGCCTGATCCTGCTCCCTGGCTTGGTGACTTTAAAAACTGGAGCCACAGTGATTGTCTTTGCCAACACGGGGGCAGAAGCCACTATGAGGCCTGGCATGGTGGCTCATTCCTGTAATCCTAGCACTCTGGGAGGCTGAGGCAGGTGGATTGCCTGGGCTCATGAGTTTGAGACCAACCTGAGCAAGAGCAAGATCGCATCTCTAAAAAATAGCTGAGAGTTGTGGCAGGCACCTGTAGTCCCAGCTACTGGGGAGGCAAGAGGATCACTTGAGCCCAAGAGTTTGAGGTCGCTATGAGCTGTGACACCACAGCCCTCTACCAAGGGTGACAAAGTAAGACTTTGTCTCAAAAAAAAAAAAAAGAAGAAGCCACTGTGAATACAGTTGCAAAGTACATCTGTCTGAGGAGGCAGGTCACTACAGGAGGACACAGAGAAGAGCAAGGAGCAGAGGCAGCGGAGGGTCAGGAGACAAGGAAGATGCCACTGGGAGACCAGTTGCTGCCTTTCATAAAAACAGTGTCTCAATGCTTCACAAGGATCCACATAATCAGAGCTGCCAAGAGAGAGGAGGCCAGGAGTTCCAAGCCCAGGAAGCAGTGGTCTTGGGGTAGCAGTGATCCCTTGTCTGCTCGGGTGCTGGTCCTCTGGGTACTTCTCATACTTTCCCACGCCTGAAAGGTACAAGAGGGGCCCAGTAGTATGGAGCGTGGCAATGGTGTTCCTGGGACAGCAGAAGAGCCTGCTTTTTTTTTTTTAATTAAATCATAAACACATAGATCATGTATGTATACATTAATGCATTTATAGGGTACAACGTGCTGATTTTCATAGAATTAGGAACACTTACATCACACTGGTTAATATATACCTCATCTCGTTTACTTAAAGAGCCCAGCTTAACCCATCTCTTCCTAGTGCCGAGTCTATCATATTCCTCCTTATCCTACAAGCACACTTTTCCAGGGTCAGGCATTTAAATCCTGTTCTGCTGTGAAATCCACCTTTTTTTTTTTTTTTGACTTTTTCTTTTTTACTAAATTGTAGCTGTGACCATTAATGCAATCATGGAGTACAATGTGCTAGTTTTATATACAATTTGAAATATTTTCAGCAAACTGGTTAACATAGCCTTCACAGCATTTTCTTAGATATCCTGTTAAGACATTTATATTCTACATTTGATAAATTTCACATGTACCCTTGTAAGATGCACCATAGGTGTAGTCCCACCAGTTCCCCTTCCTCCATGAAACCTCCCCAATCTCCTCCCCTCCCTGTCCCTTTTCCCCATATTCTTGGGCTATAATTGGGTTATAGCTTTCACATGAAAGCTATAAATTAGTTTCATAGCAGGGCTGAGTACATTGGAAGCTTTTTCTTCCATTCTTGAGATACTTTGCCAAGAAGAATATGTTGCAGCTCCATCCATATAAACATGAAAGAGATAAAGTCTCCATCTTTCTTTAAGGCTGCATAATATTTCATGATGTACCTATATGGATCATTTTAAGAGAAAGGCAAGAGTGTAGGAGTCAGAGTAGACGTGACAAGGGAAGCAGAGTTTAGAGTGATGTCACCAAGACCCAAGGAATATGGGCACCCCTAGAAGCTGGAAAAGGCAAGGAATGGATTTTCCTTTAGAGCCTCCAAAAGGTGGTGGGTGGAGCAAGATGGCAGACAAGTAACAGCTTCCTTGCAACTGGGCACGATGAGACTGGGGAGAGAGGACTTCAGGCATCTCTGGCAGGCATGATCTGCCCAGAAACTTCCCTTTGGGGACACAGGGAGACAGTGTGAGACTTCTGGACAACCTGAGGAAGGCAAAAGCAGTGGAGATTGGGCAAGTGGTTGCGTGTGTTCATTCAGTCTAATCCTGTTGGCAGCTGTGGGTGGGGCAACAGTGGGACTGCAGGCTGGAAAGGCCTTGCCTGTGTGCTGTTTGGGTTTCTTTTGGACTTGGCGCTCAGTTGAACTGCCTTGGGAGAACTTGGGCAAGAGTACAGTGGTCTTTGAGTGTTGTCTGGGGCCCCAGACTGGGCCACCAAGCCAGGCAGAGTTACCAGTGTTTGGTTGTGGGCTATGTGAAGACATTGTGGGAGAACTGCCCTAGAAAGCTCCACCCTCAGGGTGGGAGAACAAACATCGGGCAGGAGCAAGTAATCTAGTGACTGAGCAGCCTAAAGGTGGGGACTAAGACACCTTGCAGCCTTAGCCCTCAGGGGCATAGGGTGAGACCAGTTTTAGCACACTGGGTAAGTGGATAGCCACTTAAGGAGTGATCCCAGCCACAAGTGCTTTCCTGGGGAAGCCTCTGCTTAGCCCAAGTTAGCAATTTAAAGTGTCTTCTAAGTAGGCTGAGGAGGATTTAAGCTCTCCACCCTGTGAGGCTTGAGAAATAATTAGAGACATAGGATCACTCCCTATGAAGATCCAATAACAACAGAGTGATTCTGCCAGGGTCTGATCTGGGAGAGACACCTCCCCAACTCTGAGGATGGTCAAAGGCAACAGTGAAAAATAATCATGAGGTGGAATCAACAGAAAAACTCTGAAAATATGAATAATCAGAGTAGATCAACTCCCCCAAGGAATGACAAGGTAGATACAGCACAAGATCCCTTGCATAAGCAAATGGCTGAGATGTCAGAAGTTGAATTCAGAGTCTGGATAGCAACTAAGATCAGCTCAGTGGAGGAAAAGATGGAATTAGAATTTCAAGCAGTAATCCAAAAGATGACCCAACAGATGTCTCAAAAACTGAATGAATTCAAAGACAAAATGACCAAAGATTTTGACACATTGAGACAAGAAATTGCAGCCCTCAAAGATCTGAGAAATACAGTAGAATCCCTCAGTAACAGAATGGAGCAAGCAGAAGAAGGGATTTCTGACATGGAAGAC
>CAUYON010028678.1:0-19992 GCA_963573935.1 Arctocebus calabarensis
GAAGGAAGGAAGGAAGGAAGGAAGGAAGGAAGGAAGGAAGGAAAGAAAGAAAGAAAGAAAGAAAGAAAGAAAGAAAGAAAGAAAGAAAGAAAGAAAGAAAGAAAGAAAGAAAGAAAGAAGGAAAGAAAGAAAGAAAATAATAAGTAATGGTTGTTAATCTTGGAATTATTTTTAAAGTTCTATTTTTAGAGAAAGAACCTTCCTCCTTCTGATTACATTTAGCTCTAACTTTAGAAGAAATGAATTCTTTCTCTTAAAACCATCATTAAGAAACTATCAGCTGGCTTGGCACCTGTGGCTCAACGGGCTAAGGCGCCAGGCACATATACCTGAGCTGGCGGGTTCGACCAGACCAGGCCTGCCAAACAACAATGACGGCTGCAACCAAAAAATAGCTGGGCGTTATGGTGAGCACCTGTAGTCCCAGCTGCTTGGGAGGCAGAGGCAGGAGACTCGCTTGAGCCCAGGAGTTGGAGGTTGCTGTGAGCTGTGATGCCACAGCACTCTATCCAGGGTGACAGCTTGAGGCTCTGTCTCAAAAAAAAAAAAAAAAGAAATCAGCCTGTATCTAATTATTATCTAATTATACTCACATTCTTCCTTTTTTTTATTATTTAACTCTTCCCTCAAAATGAATGACAATAACGATGCTGGGTAATTCACATCATGTAGCTAGATGGGGTGAGAGAATAGAGTCCTCAGAATATGCCATGATCCACTTGCTTTATGTACTGTGTTCTTGGCTGTGCAAAAGCATTTTAGTTGGATCAGGTCCCAGTAGTGTAATTTTGATGCGACTTCAATTGCCCGGTGTGTGTGTGGGGGGGTGTCTTCCTCATAAAATATTCTCCCAGGCCGATTTCTTCAAGTGTTTTCCCTGCACTCTTTTCTAGTATTTTTGTAGTTTCATGTCTTAAGTTTATATCTTTTATCCAGTGAGAAACTATCTTTGTTAATGGTGAAAGGTGTGGGTCCAGTTTCTGTCTTCTACAGGTCACCAGCAAGTTCACCCAGCGCCATTTGTTAAATAGGGAGTCTTTCCCCCATGGAATGTTTTTGATAGGCTTATCAAAGATCAATTGACAATAAGTAGCTAGGTTCATCTCCTTGTTCTCTATTCTGCTCCATACATCTACCTCTCTGTTTTTGTGCCAGTACCATGTTGTTTTGATCACTATATATTTATAGTATAGTCTGAGTTCATAATTGCTAAGTCATGGAAGAAGCACAAGTGCCCATCAACCCATGAATGGATTAATAAATTGTGGCATATTTACCCCATGGAATATTATGCAGCCTTAAAAAGGATGGAGACTTTACCTCCTTTATGTTTACATGGATGGAGCTGGAACATATTCTTCTTAGCAAAGTATCTCAAGAAGAATAAGTGTCCAATGTACTTAGCCCTACTATGAAATCAATATATAAGCACCCACACTCCCATATGAAAGCTATAACCCAACTACAGCCAAAGATGATGGGGGAAAGAGGATGGGGAAGGGAGGAGAGGGGAGAGGATAGATGGGAGGGTAATTGGTCAGACCACACCTACGGTGCATTGTACAAGGGTACATGTCAAATCTACTAAGTGTAGAGCATAAACGTCTTAACACAATAATTAAGAAAGTGCAGTGAAGGCTATGTTAACCAGTTTGATGAAAGTATTTCAAATTGTATATAAAACCAGCACATCATACCCCTTAGGTGCATTAATGTATATAGCTATGATGTAATTAAAAATAATTACATAAATAGCCCTTCACACACACACACACATACAAAAATATATATACATGCATATATAAAATATATATATATATGTCATCCATCAGATCTGTGCATCACAACCCATGAAACCATAACATGTTTCTATAGTCTTTTGCTAAGACAACAGGCATTAAATAAATAATATTAATATGGAAAATTATAGTTAATATTGAGAAACATAAGTACAAACATCTTCAAAAATATACTAACAAACCAAATTAAGCAACACATTAAAAATGTTATTCACCATGATCAAGTGGGATATAGCCCAGGGAAGCAAGGAAGAAGTTTAATAAATGCAAATCAATACACATGATGCATCACACTAGCAGAATAAGGGACAAAAACATACAATCATTTCAATAAATGCTAAAAAATTTCATAAAATCCAATAACCCTTCATGGGAAATTCAAAGGTCCTCAACAAATTTGCTATAGAAGAAATATACACCAATATAATAAAGGGCATATATGCTAATTTCACAGCTAATATACTAAACAGAGAAAAATTAAAACTCTTTCCACTAATATCTGACATAAGACAAGGATGTCCATTATTACCACTTTTGTTCTAAATTATTCTGGAAAATCTAGCCAGAGCAATTAGACAAGAGAAAGAAAGAAAGAAAGAAAGGCATTTCAAATGAGAAAATGGAAGTCAAATTAGCCCTATTTGCAGATGACATGATTTTATATCTAAAAAGAAATCTAGAGATTCCATCAAAAAGCTCTTAGAACTGAAAAATTTAATAAAGTTGTAAGACATAAAAGCTGTAGTGTTTCTGTAAGGTAATGGTGAACAATCTGAAAAGAAAATCAAAACAGCAATTCCATTTACAGTAGCTAAAAAATAAATAAATAAAATGGTAGGGAATAAACTTAACCAAAGAAATGAAAGAGCCCTACAAAGAAAACTATGAAACACTTAAAAAGAAAAAAAAAACTTTGAAGAGAACATGAAAAAAGAGAAAGCTAGCCCACGTTCTTGGATTGGAAGGGTTATTATTCTTAAAATCTCTATACTACCAAAGGTGATGTGTAAATTCAATGCTATCTCTATAAAAATATCAATCACATTCTACACAGACATAGAAAAAACAATTTCAAAATTTGTATGTAATCACAAAAGACATAAAATAGTTAACGCATTCTAGAGAAAAAAAAAATCTGTAGAATCACATGACCTAACTTCAAACCATTCTACAAAGCTATAATAACCAAAACAGCATGACATTGGGGTAAAAACAGGCATGTATTCCAATATGACAAGATAGAGCCCAGAAATAAATCCACGTATTTATAGCCACCTTATGTTCAACAAAGGTGCCAAGAACTTACACTGAGGAAAGAGCATTCTCCTTCATAAATGGTGCTAGGATAATGGACGTCCATTTGCAGAAGGATGAAGCCAGATACTCATCTCTCACAACATAGAAAGCAAATCAAAATGGATTGAAAACTTAAATGTAAGACCTGAAACTATGAAACCACTAGAAGAAAAGACTGAGGAAACACTACAGTATATTATGTGTGGGTAAAGATGTTTTGGGTATGACCTCCAAACCAAAGGCAACAACAACAACAAAAAATAGACCAGTGGAATCATAGGAAGCTAAAGATCTTCTAACAGCAAAGAAAATAATTCACAAAGAGACAACCTACAGAATGGGAGAAAATATTTGCAAACTACAGCGAGTGCCAAAAAAATAAATGCATATTTTAAAAAAGAAAAAATCTATTAAAATTATAATACTCAGTATATACCAATAACGTTTCTTATCTTGTATATCGTATTTTACATCTAGTATAATTGCAGAAGTCAAATTTTAATACAGTTTTTTCTTTTCTTAAAATTTGTATACATTTTTTGGCATCCTCTGTATTTATCTGACAAAGGATTAATAACTAGAATGTAGAAGAAACTAAAAAAAAATAGTTTAAAACATCTCATTAAAATATGAGCAAAACACCTAAATAGATATTTCTCAAAAGGAAGCATACAAAGGGCCAACAGGTATATGAAAAAATTCTCAACATCATTAGTCATAAAAATCACATAAACTATCATCTCACTCCAAATAGAATAACTGTTATCAAAAAGACAAAACAATATCAAATATGACGGGCAGCACCTGTGGTTCAAAGGAATAGGGCACCAGCCCCATATGCCAGAGGTGGTGGGTTCAAACCCAACCCTGGCCAAAAACTGCAAAAAAAAAAAAAAATCAAATATGGCTAGGCACAGTGACTCATGCCTATAATCTTAGCACTCTGGGAGGCTGAGGTGGGGGGATTGCTTGAGCTCAGGACTTCAAGTCCAGCTCAATCAAGAGTGAGACCCCATCTCTACTAAAAACAAAAAAAATGAGCTAGGCATGGTGGACACCTGTAGTCTCAGCTACTTGGGAGGCTGAGGCAAGAGGATCTTTTGAGCCCAGGAGTTTGATGTTGCTGTGAGCTATGACCCCATAGCACTCTACCCAGGGTGACAAAATGAGACTTTGTCTCAAAAAAAAAAAAAAAATGAATGAATTAATCAAATATTGGCAAAGATGAGGAAAAAGGAGAACACTCTTACACTGTTGTTGAAAATGGAAAGTGGTACAACCATTGTGGACAACTAACTGTATAGGAATTCCTCAAAAAACTAAAATGTAAATACCATATAATCTAGCAATCCCAATGCCGGGAACATATATCCGAAAGAAAGAAAATCAGTGTATCAAAGAGATATCTGCTCTTTCATGATTATGCAGCGATATTCACAATGGCCTAGATATGAAATCACCTTCTGTTCAGTGGATGAATGAATAAGAAAATGTGGTCTATACACACAACACAATAGTATTTAGCCAAAAAAGAGAATGAAATATTGTCATTGCAACAACATGAATGAAACTGAAGGTGGTCATGGTAAGTGACATAAGCCAAGCAAAGAAAGACAAATAACACATATTCTAGTCACATGTGGGAGCTTAAAAAAGTGGGGAGGATCACGTGAAAATTGGGAGTGGAATGGTAGTTATCAGAGACCAGAGGCTGGGGAAGAAAGGGAGGGATGGAGGAAGCAAGGACAAGTTGGTCAGCAAGGACAAAAATAAACTTATTATAGATGGGACAAATAAGTCCTACTAGTGATGTATGGTTGGGAAATTATAGTTAACAATAATTTATTGTATTATACATTTCAAAATAGCTACAAGAGAATTATAGTATTCCCAAACAAAGAAAAGGTAATTATTTGAGGTGGTGGATGTCCCAGTTACCCTGAGTTAATCATTATACATCTTATACATGTATCAAAATATCACATGTGCCCTGCAAAACAGCAATGTTAAAGTAATTTAGAAAAGAAAGCAAGTGTTCACTATAATGCACACTGTTCGATGTAATTTTCGATGGTTTAATTTGCATTTAAATTTATATTTAAAGTTTGATTTACATTTAAAAGTTTTACATTTAAAGTATCTAATGCTTATAAAAATTATAGCTATCCTTTGTTAATGAACATTAAGTTAAATTTTACTTACTCTTTTTTGAATATATGAAGGATCAAACTCAAAGATAACATTATAGCAGAGTCTATGCAGATTCTGTAAAGCATAACATATTTGTGTATGAGTTTTCCTAAACTGCAAAATTACTCAGAATGGTTGTCACCTACACAAAATTCCTGTGTTAGGCTCCTGCATATTTTAAGACACTGGAGCTATTTGAATGGGCTCAGTAGAATTAAATCTCCTTCAAATCAGAAGTGATTGGAGGAAGTATGATCACTTTTATTTAAAGATGTATTTTATTTAATTCGATATGCTCACTGCAGGGAGACCAAATGGCTATGGAAACCCGTCACACAAAAGCCTACCAATGTACTAGTGTAGTCTGTGTGGAATATCTCCCCTTGGCACATGAGAATTTGAGGAACTCAGAGGTCCTCTAAGAGGGAAAGATGTTAAAGGAACTGCAGGTGAAGTCAGCTAGAGGTGAAAGGAAAGGAGGTTCAATCAATTTTGTATAACATGGAATATTACTCAGCCATCAAAAACAGCCTCTGGAGACTTTCTAGCATTTGCACTAATTTGGATGGAGGTGGAACACATTGTTCTTAATGAAACATCACAGGAATGGGGAAGCATGAATCCTTTGATTTGAGGACAATTAGTGACAATTAATGACACAGAGGGGCATGGGGGAAGGGGAGAGCAGACAGAGAGAGAAGGAGGGAGAGGGTGAGGGAAAGAAAACAAACAAAAAAAAGAAAATAGTGACTAATTCTTACATAAATTGGATTCAATTCTGACCAAAGTACATTACTTAAACACTAATTTTTAATTCAACTTGTCAATATGTTGTTTAGGATATTGCATCCTCATTTATAAGTGAAATATGTTTGTAATTTCCCTTTATAACAATATTTTCTCCAATTTCAATATCAGATGTATCCAGATCAAGTAGAATGATTTTGAAATATTTCTTCTTTTTCTATTGTCTGTAAGATTTGGCATGATCTTTTTTTTTTGAAACTATCTTTTAATTTTATTTATATAATATTAGTTACCTATTTTTGACACTTTGGAAAAAAATAAGAAGTTAACTGATGACTTCATACTGAGCCTCAGAGTTAAAGCATTCTATAATAGACATACTCTTTTTTTTTTTCTTTTGCAGTTTTTTGGCTAGGGCCAGGTATGAACTGCCACCTCTGGGATATGGGGCTGGCGCCCCACTCCTTTGAGCCACAGGCACTGCCCCTATAATAGACATACTCTTATTTGACAATGTGAATGTTACTTTCTTTGCATTATTATTATTAATATTGCTTAATATTTAGATGCTGTAATTGTCTGTTTCCTTTCCTGAATGTATTTATCTTCGTTCATTCTTTATGAGGTTTTTGTTTCTAATCCTTATCTTAAACATTGTTATTGTTATTAAATTTTAAGCCTTTTTAATTCTGTAAAGGCAAAAAGTAGAAACCTAATAAACACATGTATATGTAAAAATGAAAAATAAAAAAAATTTTCTGAAATAGCATCACAAGTCTTCCTCCTAGCATTCCCCAAAGTAATCTGCAGGAATTTTCTAGAGTAAATGTGCAGAGGAGAAAGTAAAATATCTAGATACTTGAGGAATACTAGAATTGTCTCTGAGCTACAATTAACCTTGGGGACATATAACACCACTTTAATCCAACTATCAGAAGAAAGACTTAAGACTATTGGGCCAAATTCATCTCAGAGTGGTCATTCTGGTTCCAAACATATAACAGTACTTTAACTGTCAGAGAAAGACTTAAGAATTTTGGGCCAAGGCTCAGCGCCCATAGCACAGTGGTTATGGCTCCAGCCACATACAATGAGGTTGGTGGGTTGGAACCCAGCCCGGGCCAGCTAAACAACAATGACAATTGTAACAAAAAATAGCTGGGCATTGTGGCAGGTGCCTGTGATCCTACCTACTTAGCAGGCTGAGGGAAGAGAAGAGAATCGCTTAAGCCAAAGAGTTAGAGGTTGCTGCAATCTGCGATGCCACAGCACTCTACTGAGGGCAACACAGTGAGACTCTGTCTCAAAAAAAAAAAAAAAAAGAATTTTGGGCCAAATTCATCTCAGAGTGGTCATTCTGGGCCCAAACTTTCATCCTGTATTTGTTGTCCAAGTCCCTCTTTGTAGAATTAAAGAAGACCGCCTCAGCATTTAGCAGGATTCCTACTTTGGCTCCCTGAGAAATTTGTACCATAATTTTGTATTCAAGGACCTTGATAGTGTCACCATTTTATAAGACAGGTCAATGAATCTTCCCAGCACAGAGTAGCAAATACATAAGATGCCTTAGTATGAGACATATGTGACTGAGATTGGGAGAAATTCCATGAAGTTCAGAGATTTGCTAATTCACTAATGTTTCTGGCAGTCCAGAGATTTGGGATATAGTAAGATAACGTCCTTCAAAATGAAAGACAGTTTGCTACACCTGTTTCTAGTTCCGGGAAGAAAGAAACACAAAAGCTCATTTGGTGAGTTTTTACTATTCTACAGGCAAAATAATGTTACACTGGTATTGTTCCTTCCTACCTACTGAATAAGCCATAACTTCAATATTTAAGGATGGCCCCAAAGAAAAGAATATTCCTTAGCTAGTTCAGTTGAAACTCTTGGCCCTTAGACCTTGTGACTCAAGAAATCTAATATGCACATATCTGAGGGAGATCAGGGTACTCCCCTGGGCCTATGGAACTCCCAAAGAAAAGAATCACAGTACAGCCCTAGAACTGAGAGCAAAGCCATATGTTTTTGGCAAGCAGCTATTTGCCTTCAGAAAGATCTCCTAGTATTTGTTATTGGGTCCTGGTAGAAACTTGAACATCTTAGTCATGGTAAACAAACTGTTTATTGACCTGAGCCATCCATCTGAATTAAATGTTATATAACTGACCTACTTTAAATTTGGATGTGCATGGCGGCGTTCTGTCACCAAGTTAAAGTGGCACGTATAAGATGAGACTGAAGCAAGGGTGCAACAAAGTTTGGTGAGAAAGAAACTCAAACTATCATGCTAATCCTACTGTAATGCCACCTCCTCTCTCTAGACCCACGTATATAGCCTAAGGGGAATTTCTCTGTGGCCAGGGAAGAAAAGAGTTAAGCCTGATTCACTGATGCTTATGCATAATTTACTGCTATATGTAAATTGATGCAGCAATAGAGCTCTCCTCGCTTTGGCTATGAGGACAAGTGGGCAGATAAATCTTCCCAATAAGCAGACCTTTGAGTACTGCATCTAATTGTACATTTTGCCTACAAGGAAAGATACAGTGCAGATTCATTTCCCCACCCTCATTGTTGTTTCTCAAACTGTTCAAGAACACAGTGGCCATGATGACACAGATGAAGGTCAAGCGAGGGCTCAACTACATTAACTACACTGACCAGTGCAGATCTAACTACAGCCACTACCAGCTCTGAAAATGCCTGCAGCAGAGACTCATTGGTAGGCCTCCTGCAGCCATGACCCTCATCTTGGACTTGTAGAAATTCTTCCCAGAGTGGATATTTGTTCTGCATATAGATTTTACTTCCCTGCTATACTTCTATTAGCCAGACCTTCTGTGAATACTCACTGACAGCTTAATTCACCCACAGCAATCCATATAATATTGCTTCTGGCCAAGGATGCTACAGGCCATTTCCCACAGGATTCATTGGTCTTACCATCACCCAGGAGCAGCTGGCCTTACAAAGCAGTGCAATATCCATTGAAGACTCTGTTTTAGAGCCAGCTGGAGGACGTTTTATGAGGCAGAAGTACTGGTCTACAGAAAGTGGTATATACATCAAGTCAAATATGTGGTGTTGTTTCGTCCACCAAGGATGGGTCACATGAGTCCAGGAATCAAAGAAAAGAAGGAATGGAATCTCTCACACTATGCCCCCCTCCTTACTGAGAGTGCTAGATCGCAGACCTAGCCTCCTAATCAGTCCCTTGCCTGTGTGGTAGTGCATATGTTTGTAACTAACCCATTTCTTTTTTCTCCTCTTTCTTCACATATTATTTTACATGGGCTCCGTTGGTGGTGATCATCTTTATAGTTTAGTCCATGGAAACATGTGTGTAGCTTTTACAAAACTGTTAGCAAATGTCATCTTTCTCTTGTTTAAGAATAATTAAGGTGCAATAAATGCTTCCTAATTTTAAGTTCCAAGAATAAGTCTGCATTAGGAATGCATTTGCTGGCTGAGGAGAACTGTGGAATCCAGAACACTGCTCTTTCCATTTGGTTGTCTGGACGCTTAGAGCTTCCTGTAAGCTCTAGTGTAATGACTTATTCACTGCAGATTTCCAGGACATTGCTTTCTCCTTTTATTCTAAGATTATGGTTTCTGATCAGCACTTCCCATTTTAACTTTTCTATGCTGTTTTATGTATACTTTAAAGGTGCAAGTTGCTTCTATTCATTTTTTTGTATGCACTTAAGTACACACGTATGTAAGTAACCCTGCCTTTAGGGAAGCAGTTCCTGGCTTCCCCTCAGCAGCTCGGGTACACTAAAGCTTGTTCATTCAACCAGTACTTATTGAGTGCTTACCAGATACCAACAAGGCTTGTACTCCCATACAGGCATGTCCTTGTGTTCTTATCCATAGCTTTTATTTCATGGCACTTGTCCCATTGCCATCTTCGTGGGTGACACTTTGGGGGAATGTGTTGATGCTCTTATTTATCTTCCAAAGTCAGTTTCTGATTGTTCCTGAGCCCAGTTCCCTAATGTCAACCTTTCACTAATGAGTGTCTTTATATACGAATCCAGTCTTGAAGAATATGTCACAATTTTGGAATTTTCTAATAATTTTTTGTTGTTTTTGAGATAGAGTCTCATTCTGTCACCCTGGCTGGAGTGCCGTGGCATCATAGCTCACAGCAAACTCTTGGGCTTAAGAGATCCTCTTGCCTCAGCCTCCCAAGTAGCTGGGACTATAGGTACCCACTACAATGCCCAGCTATTTCTAATAACTTTTCTATTTACCATATATTAGGTTAACTAGAACCTGATGGCTTTTAGAGACTATCCAAAGTCCAAAATCAGCCCATCCTATAGGACAAGTATTTTCTTTGTTTTGAAATAAAGATGTGAAATACAAGTACACGGATTTGGGCAAGGGCAATGCTGTAAGTGAACACAAACTTTGTAATCTCTGGAAAGATGTATTCTTCCCTGAAAATAGCAAACTAGCATGTTAGTTATAAGCCAACCTCTTAAGTGTTTGATTGGTAAAAGTAAATGAATTGGGCTGGACACAATCTTGTCCTCTTTTCCCTTTTTCTATTCTTTAGTAGTAATACTTGTGTGTTGTATAATTTCCTGTGAGTGCTGGGCTCATCTTCCTCTTTTTTGTTCTCTAAATTGATCTTTTCTTCCTCCTGCCTTCTTCTTCTTCCCAAGCACATATTATTTATTCTTTCATTCATTCAACGTTTTTGTAAGTACCTACTATATGCCAGACACAATGCTAAGGAAAAAGGATGAATACAGCACAGTTCCTGTGCTCCAGAAGCACACATCTGTGAAGAGGTCAATGTGGAGATAATAATTACAGCCCTGTGATAAATGACAGGGAAGAGGCACCGTGGAAGCCCAGAGATGTCCCTTCACCTGACCCACATACTGAGAGGCTCTTTAGGGACGGTGACCCCGCTTTATGATGCAGCAGAGGTCATCAATCTATCATGCTGGGTGAGTTGCTGGGCTTTTTCACAACAGAAAGAACCAACAAAACATCTCAGGCCACTGCTCGAGCAGGCAGAGTTTTGGGAAGTCACACTAGTTTTCCCACAAATCCAACATGGATAGAGTTGAGACCTGGACAGTAAAACTAGTACTCCAAAGTATAATTTTAAGGAAACAAGCCCATAATATTTCTCAAGTAGGGTACATAGATTTTATAAAAGTGCTAAAGAGCTCCCCTAGGAGTCCTGAATGCCCAGTGTGGCAGGTTAGAAATCTCCATTAGCCAGTGAAAAGATGTCAATAAAAGATAGTAATTGGTCCCTAAAGGATTGCCTTGGGGAGTATGAAGAACAAACACTCAACATTGGTAGCAAGAGAGCAAGGAAGGGAGGATATAATTATTATCTAGACCAAAGATATAGATTGGATACTTTGGACCTATTTACATGGTGTTACAGATGCATATTCAGACAGAGTAGCATTTCTGTACCCCTCAAGAGACTTCCAAGAAAGCTATTTGTGTTTCCTACTTGACACCCCTTTCTCTTGTACCAGTGACTATCAGCCAGTGTGAACACTCAGGGAAAACATTTTTGCCAGAAGCTAAGGCTTTCTAGCCCCCAAACAGTGTGCATGCCTGCCTGGGGGTGGACCCACTTCAACAGACAGATGGACAGTCCCTTCAGAAGAAAGCCAGTGTGTCAGCAAAGAATCCTTTGGGCTGGGTGTCACGAATAGCATTCATTAATGTATTGATTTTACTTATACTTCCCTTTAGCAAAACCAAAACCACAGCTCTGTTCTCTAGTTTACTGCTTCGTATTCCCCCATCCAAGTTCGCCATCTACAGGTCACATAGTTTACAAATTGTTTTTAAGGTCTTTGGAAGTTTGCATGTGAGAATTCACAGGTGGTTCCTACTCAGGGAGTTTGCAGGGCTGTTGATTGAATCCACAATTGATGGCCACTTCCTGCAGAACTACAGTCCTTTTAGATATTTACTAGACTCTTCTTTTACATTTCCCTACCCCTCAGGGAACAGTGAAGAAGAGCTATTAAATATAGGTTTTAGTGCCGTATTTCTCAACTTTTTAAAAACTCGCTCCCTTCCGGTTAATGTAGAAATATCATACTTTTCATGAATTTTTTTTTATTACAAAAATCACAAACAATCCTAATAATTCTTGCCACTTACTGAGCACTTGACTTGGTATCACTGGATGAAGAACTCATAAATATTGTCTAATTCAATACTTATAGCAAATTTATAAGGCATTGTTACTCTTATCTTACAGATGAGAAATCTGAGGCTACAAGAGGTTGGACAGTTTATCCAAGGACATAGAGCTAGTTAGTAGGCTGCAGAGCTGAGGTTGGAAGCCTCATCTGTCTCACTTCAAACCTATGCTCTGGACAAATCCACCATACTGCCTTCAAATCTTTTATCTTGATATTTTTCAAACCTAGAATGACTACCTATGGCATCACCTACACACCCCTCATAATTTTGAGGCTTTGTATGTGCCCTCCTGGGAAGGGGATGTCTCCCTACTGGTTTAGGGAGCAGGAAAAAATGATCCTTCTCCTCCAGCTGCTGCAGGATAAGGGAGAGCAGAGACAGGAATGGCAAAGAAGTTTCCTGACCACCAAGTTAGTCCATCAGCATTCCAGAAGTCCAAGGTGAAACTGACCTGCTCTTCCTCTTCCTGCAGCCTAAGCTGGCAAGCACCTCCTGTCCAGACCTGATCTTCCCTGTGGACTTTAAATGAACCCATGTTCAATCAACAGTGCTAGGGTTACGTACAAAGAGAGGCTAAGGCCCTCTCTGCAAAAAAAGTCCTCGCATTATTAGAGTTTCTGTCATATCTTTCTTTAGAGGATGCTTTTTAAGAAGACTACCAAGCTTTACTTTGGGAGAAGATAATTCCTTTATTTTCAGTTGAATTAGAGTTTTTACTCTTTTCCCTGTCCCAAAAAGGTAAGGCTCACTTAGGCAAAGAGCAGGCATGCCCACTTCTGAAATTCAGTAATTTCTAAATAGGTCACCGAGATTTCTGGTGAATCCCCTCTGGGAACAAGGAAATTTAGGGACAGATGATCAGGACTCATGAATTAAGACATTCTTATTGTAATTTGGTCGCAAGGAACGGAATACACCCAAACTAGTTTTGGCATGAAGAGGAATGCATTGAATGGGCACAGGTATATTTCATGGACATAAAGACAGGAAATGCAGATAGTTTCATGTGGGATTAGAACCAGGCAATGGAGAGTTGTTAAGCTGTTGTTGGAATTGCCCGCCCCCTGTTTCTTTCTATCCAAAAGCATATTTGCCAGGTACCATGCCAAGTAGTGAAAGTTCAGAAGTAAACAAAATAGACAAAATAGACTACTTTTTTCTTTCCATAGACCATCTTTATCTGACCCTTTTGTCCTTGTCTTACCAAGTCTCTTGATTCAAACCCTCAACGGAAGCTAACACAGTAGCAGCACCCTTAGTTTGAAGATAAGATCTTAGCACAAGACTGGGTGCGGGGGCTTACACCTGTAATCCTAGCACTCTGGGAGGCTAAAGCCGGTGGATCTCCTGAGGTCATGAGTTCTAGACCAGCCTGAGCTAGAATGAGACCCCTTGCCTGTAAAAGCCTGTTAGCTCCTCAAACCCCAGCCCCCCACCCAGGTAGATTCCAAGAAATGGTTCTCTTAGCTCCCAAAGCTCAGTTCCCCAGCCGCCCCTCCCAGATACTGAGAAATGGCTTCAGAACGAGAAGGCATGGAGAGTCCCCACGTTCCTGAAAACCCCTCTAGTTCCTGGTGAACAAACAATAATAGAAACTTACTCAAGCTATGTTTCTCAAGCTGTAACCCCACCCTGAGCTAATCGTAATATTCCACTTGTATACTAGCTTGCTTGCCACGCGGCACTAAAAAGGTATAAAAGTCAACCTGCCTTCCACTACAGGGCCACCTGCCTTTGACAGCAGTGGTCCCCTGTGCAGGTGTAATAAATCACCAGTTGATTTTTACCTGAGTGGGGTCCGAGTCTATCTTTAAAGGCTGTGACAGGTACAACACTGCTTTTAAAAATAGATGGGTGTTGTGGCCTGTGCCTATAATTCCAGCTACTTGGGAAGCTGAGGCAAGAGAATCACTTGAGCCTGGGAGTCTGAGGTTGCTGTGAGCTATGACACTACAGCGCTCTACTGAGGGTGACAAAATGAGACTCTGCCTCAAAAAAAAAAAAAAAAAGAAAAGAAAAAAATCGGTTAATTCAGGACAGGTGTCAGCTGTCCCCCCCCTAGTTTAAACAGATATACCAACAAGGGGCTGGGCAAGGGGACCTTTGCATGGAATAATCTCAGTAGTCAGGGAAGACAATTGGATGCTTGTAAGGAGGAGCTCGTGAAAATGATCATCACTTCTACTGCAGAGACTTTCAGAGAGAAATGGATAATGAAGATTTCCATAAACACAAAGAAGGGGAAAGAGCCTCAGGAAGGCAAGGGACTCACTAAGACATAGAAAAGAGTTCTGGGACAAATGGTCCATTTGGAAACAGGTTTGAGTCTGAGTGGAGGCTTTGCTCAAATGGCCTCTAACCTGGAGGCTTCTCTAACCCAGAGCCTTCTTGGGGAAGCCTGGGTGAAATTCCATCAGAGAGAAGAGAAAGGGGAGAGGAAGGTGATTATAGATTTTAAAAACAAGGTCTTCCTTGAAGAGTGCTGGAAATAGTTGGTTAAAAGCTCACATTATTTAAGGTTGTTTAAAATATGCGTGAGCCCTGGAGGCAATCAATCTCCAACTTTAAGAGCAGCAGATGGACACAGTGAAACTGTAGTGGTGGCTCATGAAGATTGGAAGGAATCCAGAAAAAAAGCAGAATGGGAATGATAAAAGTCAAAATATGCAATAAAATTCTGCGGGACTATACCCTTAGCTTCATAGTCAGGAGGGCTAATGCCTTCTGGGGAAATAGGAGTCATAATCATCAGCGTGAAGGTGAACTCTTCACAAGTCCCAACTTCCAACTTGAAAGTCCTAAATATGCTGCAAGTACCTCACTTCTAACACTCAGACAAAACATTTCAGGTTAATTTCTTGCCTTCAATGGAATCTTGAGAGGATACGAAGTTTCATTTATTTAACTATGAATTTCAAAGAAAGTGCTTAATTCTGACCAAATTTATTAGATCAATTAGCATGATGTACTTTGATTTGTAGGTCAATTTACCATTTGGTGGGAAAATGGCTGGTAAAATGAGCATAGCATTTAAAGTTTTTCAGAGCTTTCAATGAAATTTGGTATCTGACAAAAGGCTGTATAGGTAAAGAAGCATAGTTACTGTAATACTAACTTAGATCTGAGCATTTCGTTATTAGAACTTAATCAGTGATTATTTTGGATAGAGTCCAAGATTCACTTTCTATGAAGCAGGTGATTAGGCACTTTGTTATAAAGGCAGGTAGTCTCTTGGCTTTCGTCACCCTTCTGAATTTTCCTCCTTGTCAGGTTTGAAATTGGCAACGGTCCCTTCGAGGTATTTACTCTCTTTGCTTTTTTTTGATTCTTCAGTCATTCCCCTTCTCATTAGTTAATTAGTTCGATTCAACCAATATTTATTGAACCCCTCTGACATGCTAGAAGAACCACCATCCTTACTCTCACAGAATGTTTTTTAGAGTGACAGTCTATTCTTGACGTGTGTGTCAACAATGCCAGATGCAATCTCTCCTTGCCTGGGCCAATTACTAGGATTTCCAGCAACTTTGAGGGAATGTCTCTCTCTGGGACAAAGAGCAGACTTTTTAAAATAGAAGCAATGAATTTCCAAGGTTAGCTGTTCCTTAGCTGCCATACACACCACTGCCTGCACACACAACATCCACTGGCCCCTCACCAACACTCCAGTGGGATGCGGAGGACATGAGGAACTGAAGTCAACAGTGATGCTGAAGTTGCTTGTATAAGTAGTAAAGTCCTTCATATCTGACCCAGAAGTCTCGTGTCTTCTGATAAAATCTATGAAAAGTAGCAGTCTAGTATTATCTTGTAAACAGTATAAAATCAATTTCTAGGCCCTAACAAACTTAATCTTAATTTCCAAGAATTTCAACACCCCTAAATGAACCTCTCACAGAGTATAATTTTATGTAACCCCCTAAATATCTGTACTAACTGAAATAGGACAAAGGTGAAAGGGTCAATTTTATTAGAGATAAATTTGTTTTTCTAACTTGCTATAGTCTCCAAATTTTGTAGCTTGCATGTGATAAATACCATGCTCTTCAAAATACACATTCTTAAAAATGAAGATTTGTTCCAATTTTCTTCCAACAATGCAAATCAACTCAAATTTCTGAGATACCTGCTATATGACAGGATCTGTACACAAAATCAGGATGAATAAGACATAGTTCTAGAATTTTCAGGGCTCAGGGTTTACTAGAGGTGACAGACACAAATATTTCTCAAGTAAAAAGCAGAGTGTGATCAGATATAGTTGAATTAAAAGCAAAAAATGAGTAAAGAATGACTTATTCAGGGAAAAAGAGGTTTAGATATGTTTGGCTTTGTTTAGAAGACCAAATATGACATTGGAAGATGGGTAGGATTCCAGCAAGTGGAAATGAAGGAAAAAGGGGCTGGAGTAAAGGTGCAGAAGGACCTTCCAGGGTGACTGGAGTCAGCAGGAATTCCAGCTTCTCAACCCCAGCTGTGGCCAGGCTGACTGGCATAGAGTTTAATCAAGTTCAGGTGGTCAGGGAGGCATGGGGCATTTTGTAACTCTTTATTTAGGCAAAGTGCTTTATTGCTGCACAGCAATTACTCAAATATCCTTTAGCAATGCTATTTTCATGAATCTGTGTATTTTGCCTGACCTTTTTTATTCATTCTTAAAGGAAATAAATTATATAATTGGGCCTTAAGAACTTAAGGCAAGTTGTTTTTGAATCCTATTTTCAATTTCTCTTAATTTTCCAATTTTTGAGTTGAGTCTAAACTAATTTTGATTTGGGGCCCTGGGTAGACGATTTTCCATTTATTTTTCTTCATTGTAACAAATAAGTTGATGGTGCGTTCTTGTTTAACATCTGTCTTCTCCACTGTAATACAAGCTTCAAGATAGCAAGGAATGTTTGTCTTTTGTAGCCTTAGTACCTTGAATAGCTCCCAGCATGTACTAGAAGCTCAAAAAATATTTGTTGTTGTTAAATGTTGATAAAAGCAGATTCATCAGATACAGGTGGAATTTGGACAACCTCTCTCAGTTGCTTAATTTTATGCATTGCTTACTGTTGATAAACAATAAATACCTTGTTTTATTTCAGTCTGTTCTGAACAACTCTAATTTTCAAAAAAGACAAGACGCCTTTTATTGTCTTTATTAAATTCTCTGCTTATGCTCTTGACATGACAAGAAACAACATGCTTACTTGTAATTCATCCTTTAATCTTTTCTCTTCAAACTAATGTAAACTTCTCAGAATATCTCCTAGTATGTTAATCTTACCAGAAATTTCCACAAATCTATTACCTTATTACATTACAAAAACATCAGAGTTTCCAAAAATCTGTGACAACGCTTGTGTCATAGATTCTGGCTTGAAAAATAAGTCAATTCTTGATGTTAATTAGGATGCCAGCATCAACAAATGTTTGCTGTCATTTCATCACCCTCAGCCTTAGGGCTTTTCTGCAATTCCAAAGTCCATAAATTAGTTGTTCTTTCTAGAATACCACTTCACTGCTGCCCTCTTCTGGTAACACTTATCAGTACAGGTGTAAGCAATATCACTTTTAACTAGATTATACTTTTACTTACAGATGAAAACAAATACAACATTCTATGAACCGAAAAGAAAAAGTCTAAATAAATTATAAGATTTAGTAATGACCTGGGGAAATGGAAAAGTTCTGTGAACAATAAAATAGTGATGCATATTATTCACCTGACCAAGGATCTTTTCTGAATTTTTCAGTACATCTATGGATCTTTTTGAATTTCATCTTAGGGAAAATTCACTCATCTACTCTCTCAAAATCTATGACGGCTCAATATAGCAATGATACAAATTATGATTGTACCACTGTGGAAAAACTTGCTAACCAGGGGTAAATAGCATGGCAGGGCATGTTTTAAACCACATGAGGAAAAAATATCTATCGAATTATGAAAGCATTTTAGAATGGGTAAATATATAAGAGAAATACTGATAATTCAAAAGAGTCTTATCTATTTATTAAACGCTCCTTGGATTCTTTCACTTGCAAACAGTGCAGTGGTTATAAACACAGCAAGATCAAAGCCCTCCTTTCTGTGGTTCCTTTATCTATCTCAGCACACATCCTGTAGGTGACAGTCCGCCAGCTTCTCCTCCTAAACGTGGCTGGCCCATCGCCACCTCTTGCAGCCTCTGTCCATTTTCAGTTTAAACCACTAGCTCCCAGACAGGCCTTCCTGCCACCTGTCTCTTTCTTCACTCCTATAGCTATACAGTACCCCCCTGCTAGCTAGTGTCTTACAAAGCTGAGCTGACTTGGTCACTTTCCTAGTGAGAACTCCTGCTGGCTTGTTAAGGCCTACAGAATCAAACCCAACGTCCTGAGCTCGGCATGGAGGGTCCAATCTGTCATCCTCTGTGCCACCTACCATCAGTGTGGCTTCTGCTGCTGTGGAATGGTGTCCCCAGTGCTTTGTTTTCAGTTCTGTGGCAGAGTCTGACACATGCTCTGTCATGAGTCAGTTACTTGACGGTCTCAGTATACTGTGACAGCTGCGGGGCACCGGTGTCTCACTCATTCTTTTTCGAGTCTCAGCATGTAATGTCAGAGCTAGCACAGTGCCAAAGCTCAGTGCAGGTGTGCGAATGGACACATGAATGAATGAATTAATGCTCCTTTCTCTATTTTTAATCTAGTGAAATCCTCAGTTTTCAACTTGTAGGTTATAATACCCCTTCTCTAAAGACTTTCTTGACTCTAATCCAACAGAACTAATTGCTATCATGACCTTTCGTTCATATTAGTGTTAGCTGGGTGTACTGCTGCCTCTTGTGTTAGTCGCAAATGGCAAAAGAACCCTGGGGGAGTAAAAGGGTATAGGGCTAAGCGTTGGAAGCGTTCAGAAAACCCTGGGCTTATAACCTAGCCTGCCAGTCACTGCCTGGGTCACCTTTAAGTAGTTCAGCTTTTTTGAAATGAATCTTAGTTCCTTCATCTCTAAATGTGGCCAATACCACATCCTCAGAAGGCTGATGCAAAGATTCAGAAAGTAAAAGTTCATAACACATACTAGGCTTTCATTAAATTTTCACATTTATTCTCTTCCTTTGAAGGAATAGACCCGATTTAATTTGTACCAGGACTTCAAGAACTGTAGAGACTCAGTAAATGTTTGTTGAGTGCGTAAATGAGTTTCAGAAGTGTAGTTAGCCAAAAGTAATAATATACTTTTAAAAAGTCGTTTAAACACATTTGTTTTTTACTCCTTCTTCTATCCACTCAGTGTAAATATTGCATCCTAACACTCTGAAATGTCTTGAATAAGCACATGAAAAGGTCCCTATCATCACGGATCACTACAGGAATGCAAAGAAAAACTGTACAGGACGCCGCCTCATACCTATTAGAGTGGGCACTACGGAAAAAAAAAACAGATGGCAACATGTTGGGGAGGATGTGTAGAAATGAGAACTCTTGTGCACTGTTGGTGGGAATACAAAACGGTGGTACTGCCATGGGAAACCACACACAGTTCCTCAAAAAATACAAAACAGAATTACCATGTGGCCCAACAATTCTACTTCTCAGTATATACCCTAAAGAATTGAAAGCAGGAACTCTAAGAAATACTCGTACATTCATGTTCATAGCAGCACAAGGAAGAGGAATGCCACAACAAGGGGGACCAGATCCTGTCCAGAGTGCTTGACTGGGGACAAATCTCTTTTCTCCTTTCCTTGAAGGGGGGGGGCTTTCTTTCTTTTTTTTTTTTTTT
>CAUYON010028679.1:0-28054 GCA_963573935.1 Arctocebus calabarensis
TGTAGTCCCAGCTACTAGGGAGGCTGAGGCAAGAGAATCGCTTAAGCCCAAGAGCTGGAGGTTGCTGTGAGCAGTGTGATGCCATGGCACTCTACCCAGGGCGATAAAGTGAGACTCTGTCTCTACCAAAAAAAAAAAAAAAAAAACAGATGGTATTGGCACAAATATAGAGAGGTAGATGTATGGAACAGAATTGAGACTCAAGAGATGAACCCAGACACTTATCATCATTTGATCTTTGATAAACCTATCAAAAATAGAAATTGGGAGAAAGATTCCCTATTTAACAAATGGTGCTGGGAGAATTGGCTGGCAATTTGTAGAAGACTGAAACTGGAACCACACCTTTCACCATTAACAAAAATTGATTCTCACTGGATAAAAGATTTAAACTTAAGATATAAAACTATAAAGATTCTTGAAGAGAGTGAAGGAGAAGCACTTAAAGAAAGTGTTGGCCTGAGAGAATACTTTATAAGGAGGACCCCCTGAGGAATTGAAGCAACACCAAAAATACATTACTGGGATCTGGTCAAACTAAAAAGCTTCTGCACAGCCAAGAACACAGTAAGTAAAGCAAGCAGACAGTCCTCAGAATGGGAGAGGATATTTGCAGGTTATGCTTCTGACAAAGGTTTGATAACCAGAATCCACAGAGAACTCAAACTTATTAATAAGAAAAGAACACGTGATCCATTTCATTGTAGCCAAGGAATTTGAACAGAAGCTTCTCTGAAGAAGATGGCCTACAGACAGATGAAAAAATGCTTATCATCTTTAATCATCAAAGAAATGCAAATCAAAACTACTTTGAGATATCATCTACCTCCAGTAAGGGAGGCTCACATAGCAAAATCCCAAAACTACAGATGTTGGTGTGGATGTAGAGAAAAGGAAACACTTCTGCACTCCTGGTGGGAGTGCAAGCTAATACATCCCTTTTGGAAAGAAGTATGGAGAATACCCAGGAATCTAAAAGTAGACTAATTCCTCTATTAGGTGTATATCCAAAAGACCAAAAATCACTTTATAACAAAGATATTTGCACCATATTGTTTACTGCAGCTCAATTCATAATAGCCAAGTCATGGAAGAAGCCCAAGTACCCATTGACCCATAAATGGATTAATAAATTGTGGTATATGTATACCATGAAATATTATGCAGCCTTAAAACATATGGAGACATTACCTCTTTTATGTTTACATGGATTGAGTTGGAACATATCTTACTTAGTAAAGTATCTCAAGAATGAAAGAAAAATATCCAATATACTTAGTACTATTATGAAACCAATTTACAATCACTCACACTTTCATATGAAGAATAAATCACAGCTATGGCCCAAGATGAAAGAGAAAGGAGAGGGTGATAGGAAGGGAAGAGGGAGGTGAGATCAAGGGAGGGTGAATGGTGGGATCACACCGATGGTGCATAATGCAAGGGTACATGTTGGATCTATTAGTATAGAGTATAAATGTCTTAACACAATAATTAAGTAAACAAGATAAGGTATATATTAACCAGTGTGATGTAAGAGTTCCTAATTCTATATGAAATCGGCACATTGTACCCCATAAATGCATTAATGTACACATGATCTATGTGTTTGATTTAATAAAAAAAATTAAAAAAATAAAATCCATTCTAATAAATTTATCTTTTAATATATTTAACCCATTTACATTTAATATAACAGCTGATATTATTTACTTAAATTAGTCATTTTATTGTTTTCTGTTTATGTATTTTTAGTTTATGCTTTCCCTTTTCTTGCCTTCTTTTAGGTTATTGAAACATATTTTCATTTTTTATTTTATCTATTGCATTTTTGCAGACTATCTCTTTGTATAATTTTAAAGCAGCAGTTCTGGGAATTAAAATATATGTATATATACTTAAGTTTTCAGCCTATTTAGAGTAATATTTTAACAATTTAAGTGATATATTACCATCATACAGAATTCTTTACCCACCCTCCTTAATGTTGTGGTTGTCTTATTTGTTACATCAACATAAATTGAAAATCCCACTAGACAATTATAATTTTTGCTTTCAACCATCAAACACATTTTAAAAATCCAAGAGAATAGGCTATTATATTTGCCCTGATATTTACCAATTTTGTAAATAGCTCTTCTTTCATATATTTTTGATTTTCCAACTTTCTTTCTAATGTCACTTCCCATCTGTCTGAAGAACTTCCTATACCAAAGTGTTGGTAACAAAAAAACTCTTAGTTTTCCTTCACATAGGACTATTTTTATTTCATCTTTATTCCTGAAGGATATTTTTACTGGATATAGAATTGTGAGTTGACAGTTCTTTTCTTTTTTTTTTTTTTCCAGCATTTTAAAAATATTCTATTTCCTTTTGGAGAAATCTACAGCTATTGAAATCACATTCCCCTATAAGTAAGGTGTTGTTTTTCTCTGGATTCTTTAAATATCTTTTTTCTTTAGTTTTCAGAAGTTTGAGAATAATATGTTTGGGCATAGACTTCTTTGGGTCTATCATTTCCTGGACTTCTTGAATCTGTAGTTTTATGTTTTTTTCACAAATTTGGGAAACTTTCAGCTATTGCTTCTTTAAAGTACTTTGTGCACCATATTCTTTCTCCTTTCTTTCTAAAACTCTTAATATAAGACTGTTAGATGTTTTGGTATTTCTCCATATGTTCACAAAGCTCTGTTATTCCTTATTTTTTGCTTACTTTTCCTCTGTATTGTTCAGATTTTATAATTTCTATTGATTTATATTTAAGTTCATTGACTCTTTCCTTTGTCATTTCCATTCTTCTATTGAGCCTGTCCAGTAAGATTTTTATTTTAGTTATAGTTTTATTCATTTCTAAAATTTCCTCTTGGTTCTTCTTTATTTCTTTTTAATGACATTTTATCTTTCATTCATTTCAAGCATGTTTGTCCTTACATATTGGAGTATTTGTATTATACTTTACAAATAGCTGCTTTAAGTTCTGTGTCATCTCAGCTTTGGCATGTTGCTTGTCTCTTTCCACACTCACTGAGATTTTCCCAATTCTTCACATGTGTTGAGTAATTTTTTATTGCATCCTGAGCATTGTGATGATTATCAGACTCCAGATCTTGTCTAAATCTTATGAAGAATGTTGTTCTGACTTTGTTTTGTTTTGTTGTATTTGCTTTTAAAGTAGAGGATCTATCTGGTTGAGTTCAGGTCACTAGTTCCAACAAGTCTTCTATGGATGGCAGTTCCAATATCAGTTCTGTTTTCTAAGACTTCAGATCTTGTGTACACTATCCAGTAGCCAGTCTGGGGTCTGGGCAATGGTTTATTTTGTAGTTCAGTTCTCAAAATATATGATATGTTATTTAGGGTGAGCTCTATTCTTGTACATCTCAGGGGTGAGCCCAGAAGTTCATAAACAAGTTTATAGAGTTGCTTTCCCTAGCTCTTCCATCTCTCGGTACTTTCCAGTTCCCAAGAGGTCAGTTTTTTGGTTCCCTGGCCAGAAAGCTGGGTTTTACTTAGCCTATTAGGCTATGCACTTCCCTCATCTGTATCCAGGGACAAGTAGTGAGAGAACAAAGAGCACAAAAGACATTGGGGATATTCCCCACCCTTTTAGATCTGCAGCTCCTCTGCTCACAGGGAAAATTCTCCTTCCTCAGACTTTTAGGCTCCTGCAAGTTCTAGTGTCCCAGCCACCACACGATTGCTTGGGGATGAAGACACAGGAATAAAAAAAAGAGAAAAACAAAACAGGGCATTTCTCCACTCCTTCTAAGTAGTAGGAGACCTATTTCCTGCTCCCTCAAGCTAGAGCAGAGGGCTTGTCCTGCGGTTCTGTCTGTCTCTGCCAGTGCCCACTCCAGGATTTCAGGCTGCACTAAATCCAGGCCAGGAGATTCTGGAAAGAGAAATATGGTAATACACCATTGGTTCAGCAGGACTTGAGATTCTGTTCTTCTTTACTAATTTCCAGGTACCATTTGCTATTCAGGGTCTTCAAATAGCTTTTCCATGCACTCTTATATGGGTTTTATAACAGCATTTTCTGGGGGAAAGGGTGGAAGTGCTTGTTCTCTCTTTCCCTGAACCAGAACCCAACGAATTTCATTTTTTGTGTTTAAAAACATAATCTGACAAAAGATCAACAGGCCACACCAGCTTGTAAGGTGAGTACATGGCACAGAAAGAACCTAGAACCAGGGCTGGGTTTGAACCCACCACCTCTGGCATATGGGGCCAGTGGCCTAATCCTTTGAGCCACAGGCGCCGCACTTGTCAGTTTAATTTGAGATAGTCTGTGTTATGATCAGAGACATAGTCAATAGGGGTTTTTTTGATTCAGCCATGCAAGTTTCAACTTGCTTGGCTTATTTGTGTTGCTGGGTGGGATTTATTTGTTTCTGTCCATGGATTTAATGTTTCTTGATTTTGTATATCTCAAAACTTTTGTAATGGCCTGTGCATCAAAGATTACTCACAAGCCAACACTGTACTTGCCTAGGCTGGTTTGGATTCAGGAATGCTTCCCGATGAACAGCAGGGGAAGAGTGTTCTCAGCAGTGGAAAGCTATGTGAGACAGCAGACAAGCACTGGAGCACAGGAAGTGTGGGTCATTGCAAGCAGTTCCAAATGGCCTAGATATGAACTTCTCTGAGCCCTGGAGACCAAGCAGAGAAGAGAATCATCTTATTTTATCAGATGTCATCGGTGAACTACTACATTCAATGAAATTCTAAATCCACTGTAGGGTGATCATCTTCAGGATATCCATCATAGAACCCAGTTTCAATCTCCATCTCAGTACTATACATAGATTCTGCCGTGTAGGCATTTCACATTCGAATAAGGAATCCATTCATTTGTATGCTTGGCAACAACTCTGTTTTGGATACATATACCGTTGGGTAGCTATTTAAAATTGTTATTTCAGAAATCAAAAATTCAATGAGGAGACTAAAAGCAAAATACAAAAATGACAAATGCAAAAAAAAAAAATAGCCAAAGGAAAAAATATTTAATTCCCTCTTTTTACTATTATAAACTAGAAGAACAACTGCAAATAACTCATATAATCGGTAGAATGTGTTTCTCTGTGCCTTTTGTAAAATTCAAATCTGTCTGAGCTTGAGGCAGAGCACAGAAATAAGTATGGTAAAATGGAGAAAATGTGTTTAGAAATCAAAAAGGAAATAAATTCCCAAGGAAGTTAAATCCAGCATGCAATAATACGATTCAAATCCCCTGTGGCTTTGCCACAGAAGCTAGGAGCTGAATTTGACCCTGAGGCACGGAACTCATTTCCTCACCAGGAAAAGGAACCGAGAGACGCCCACATATCCACATCATTATAGGGTTGACCAGCTAAGGACAGAATGAAAACAGGCGATATAGAGATAGGGCATTTAGTTTAAGAAAGAATTCGGTGCCACCTCCGGCAGCACAATTTACCTGAAATTCTAAACAAGGAAAGAATGAATGAGGGAGCTTCTTGTAGGCAATCAACCTTCACCGGGCAGCTGCCCTGAGTGAGGCCGGAACTGACTCTAGGGCATGTTAGAGGATGAATTGTGCCCTCCAAGATTATATACTGAAGCCTTAACCCCTGACACTCAGCATGTGACTACACTTGGAGACAAGGCATTTAGGAAGTTAATTAAAGTTAAATTAGGTCCTTAGAGGAGTCCTAAACCAACCTAACTGGTGTCCTTATAAGAAGAGGAAACTTTGATGCAGAAAGAGACACCAGGGATTGGTGCACACAGAGGAAACCATGTGAGAGGTGGCCAGCATCTGCAGGCCAAAGAGAGAGGCCTCAGAAGAAACCGCACCTGCCAACAGCCCGAGCTGGACTTCTGACCCCCCAGGACTATGAGAAAATAAACATCTGTTGTTTAAGCCACCCAGTCTGCACGTGGTGTCTTGTTCGGGCCGCCTGCGCTGACTTAAACAGGTACAAAGGTGGCCAGAGCACTCAGGTTTGTGAGGAAGCTGACCCAGAGACCATAACCAGACAATAACCAGAACAGGTAGCAGGGTGACATGCAAACTTGGGGGCCTGTAAACACAGCACAAAGAGAAAAGAGAAGTAGTTCTGGCAAATAACTAAAAGGGTCAAAGGATACATTTAACTTCAAACTATCCACACTGTACTTCCTCTAAACGCTGATCTGGGATGGGCCAGACTGCAAACGTCATCTGAGGTCAGCCTTGGAATTGGAAGCTGCCCCCTTACCAAGGCTGTCTCCCCATCAAGGGGTTTGAGATCCATCCAGATGTGAACCACCCCCAGGCAATACTCACAAGAAGCACAAAGTGCCACCTGTTCATATCCACATCTTAACTTTCTAACGATGCTACCACTACGTGAGCTGCTATAAACAATCAAAGCGAAATTTCTCACTGCATGGGGAAAAACTCAGTGCAGTGAAAATCATGAGTAAAAAATATAACCCAGGAAGTACATCTTCATGAAAATTGGATACTGGGAGAATATTGGTAATTGAATTGTTATGTTTCTAAGAGACAGGGTCTCACTCTGTTGCCCAGACTGGGGTGCAGGCTGCAATCATAACTCCTTGCTGCAGCCTCAAACTCCTTGGCTCAAGAGATCCTCCTGCATTGGCCTCCCAAAGTGCTAGGACTACAGTTATGAGCCCCCACGTCGACCTTGAATATTGAATGTTAGGAGTTCCTAAAAAAGAGAAAGGGGAAAAAATGTGTGGAAAATCAAAAAGAAGAAAACACTCCTCAACTGAATAAAAACTAATTTTTGGACCAGAACGTAAACTGTAAGTACCAAGCAAGATTAGTAATAAAAATTTGAAAAGCAAAAAAGAGGATCACACCTGGACATAATCCGGTGAAATTCCCAAACTCCAGCTGCTGGAGAATAGGGACAAACTACAACAAGAATTCTGCTACCCAGCTAAGCTCAAAACTAAACACAGAGCCCAGAAAAAAGGGGGGGGGGGCGGAATATATAAGGTAGTGACACAAGTCTCAATACCAGTCCAAGGCTAAACAAAGTCAAATATAGGTCTAGAGAGATTCTAAGTCCACACAGGAAGAGCAGCCCAGGCTGAGAACTAGAAGGAACCACCAGCACAAAAATAGGAGCTACCGAAAGCAACTTGGCTGCTGAACCTGAACTAACAGAACTCTACCCACCGACTCAGGGAGCCTGCCTCAGACCCAGACCGAGCTGTGGATGGAAAAAGAATCACCCAGAAGTAATTTGCATGAATGAATGTATTATGAATTTTCCTTCTGCTATAAATTCAGAACTACCCCCACACTCATTATTGGGGTGCAGGTGCAAAACCATTTCTTCCTGAACCTTTTACCAAATCACGCAGTAGAGCTGCAATTAGAACTTCAGATAACCACGTGCATCTGGGTTTCCTCTTGAGAGAAGTTTGTTGGAAAACACAAAGCAACACAGTAGCTGATTCCTCTCACCACTTCCCGACCTGCTCTGCCAGCTGGAGGTCAAGTGCGTCCTATGGGAGGTGGCCTCAGTTCCACATCCCACCTTGCACATTTCAGAAACTGTCATGCAGTGAAGAAGGCCAGGCTTTGGAGACCAGAGAGCTAGAGGCTTTTCAGAAGGCACTGCACTTCTTCAAACCCCAGCTCCCTCCTCCGAAATGATAATGGTAACATCTACTTTTGAAGGTTATTGTGCAAACAGTAACTACAGAAGACAAATGAGTATTATTATTGTTATTATTACCACATGTTTAGGTATAAATACATTCCTTGATATGAAGTAAAAAAATGACCTAATAGTTTCTTTTTGACTTTTGGTTTAAATATCTTGCTAGAATTTCAGGCAAGATTTGTCATTTACAGGCAAAAGCTCAGTGCTGTGGGATAAAAGTACGATTGCCTGATGCTGCCTGCCTGAATAAGGCGAATATCCCTGGTGGCTTTCCTGCTGTGGCCTTGGGGATTCAGCAAGGTGGACATGTACAGGACCTCTCCATCCTAACAGGTCTGTGAACCTGCAGCGACAGCCAGGGAGTGGTTTGAGATCCACTCTACGTGGACGTCTGAGGACTCTTCTCCCCAGACTCCCTCTGCAAGCAGAGGCCTCGCCTTGCCTCAACCCCACCAGAGCCAGGGAAAAGCTAAATCTAGAAGTTCTGTCAATCAGCAGAGAGGTGTCCACATCCTCCATCAGCTCCCACGTGGCCTTCAGACCCTGCCCTTTTAAGGAACAGCTCTATTGAGATAGAATTCGAAGGCCAGTCACCCATTTAAAGTGTATAGGTCAATGGCTTTTAGTGTAGTCCCAGAAGGGTACAGCCATCACCACTGTCCATTTTAGGACAGTGTCATCACCTCAGAAAGAAACCCCACACCCATTAGCTGTCACTCCCCATCTTCCCCCAACTTCCCCACTAATCCACTTTCTGTTTACAGGCTTGCTTCTTCGGCACTTTGCATGAAAATGCAATCCTGCAACATGTGGCCCTTTGGGACATGAGGTTGTCAAGGCGTAGCCATGTGGTGGCACATACATTATCAGGGCTGCATGCCTCTTCTTTGTCAAATAATCTTGCATGATATGGATGGACCACACGTTATTTGCCTGGTCGTTAGGTGATGGACATTTGGGTTGTCTCCACTTTGGGAGTGTTATAAATAACGCTGCTCTGAACATCTGGTGGGTACAAGCCTTTGTGTGGACAGATTTTTCCCTTTTCCTGGGGATATACAACTATGAGTGGCTTAGGTACCCGCGGCTTCTATGGGAACTCTCTGATTAGCTTCTTGAGGAACCACCAGACTGTTTTCCAGCGCAGCTTCACGTGGTACGTTCCCACCATTCCTACCGCAGGGCATGAGGGTTCCGGTCCCTGTACACTGGCTGGATGTTTTTTAAAGCAACTGATGAGCAAATGAGCTATAGAGAAATGGAACACCTAGCATCCCCTACTCTTTCCTGGAGTGCATTACATAATAAATTAGTAATATCTGCTTCCCTTCTATTCGTACAAATTGAAACACAAGCAATAGGGTTTGATCACAACCCTTCCTCTAAATTATAGGGATCTCAGGGAAGGCACATGCCATCCCCTAAGAGTCCATGGTCTCTACTAGAAATGAAGATAGAGGCATACGTCCCTTATTTAAGTATCTACTCAGCCCAACTGTAGAAAACATGGTAAGAAAACTCAGTAGAAAATGGTAAGACATGTGGATTCAGACCTAAGAATTAAAGAATTAAGTATGAAACAGGGCTTCGTGTGTAATACCACGTTTTGCAAGACTGCTCAAGCAATTAAGGGGCCTCCTTGATCCCAAGGAGAGAGGTTTTCCTTATTCTCTTTCCAGGCCTAAGAAAGCAAAGAAGACCAGGTGACAGAGACGTAACTGGGAAGCCAAGAACCCTTTAACTAAAGGCTACCCTGGTGTGCTTGCAGCTGGTTTGAAAAGGAGAGCAGACAAGTTCAAACTTCTTTTCAGAAGCTCAAATGATCCTCCTGGGCCATGACTGCAGCCTTGAGCCAGTAACAATGGAAGAAATGGATTTTGGGTGTGATGCAAGGTGTTGGCCATACTTAGAGCCTCGTGTCCACTTGTGTAAAATGTAATATAAAATGTAATTCCTACGGTTGCAGGCAAAAAATCTCCATGAGATCAGAATGTACAGTGTACAGAATGACTAACAGGATGTTAACACCTTTCCCCCCCCCTCCACAATCAACTATGGGTGGTGGAAGGGAGTATTCTTTTATGTGTTTCTTCCTCCATGCAATTCAAAACGCAAGGCGGTAGAATAATAAAATTCAATGCGCCATAATGGAAAAATCCGATTCCACTATAAATAAGCTTTATTACTCCATCTGAGAAAGAAGAAAGGGAGCTGGAGAGTGTGTCCCTCTTCCCTTTCAAAGCTAAACCGTAATCAAAGGCAAACAGGCTCCAAAACACAACAGAGATAAAACTGGAATCCGCAGCTGTGTTGGAGACGTGGAGGGATGCAGCCGCACCCCGAGTGCACAGCAGCAGCTCAGCAATTTGTTTTATTTGGGAGATGCCTCTGAGAAGCTCAGACCCCTTCAGTGGGGGGACCCAAGCACCGCAGGCAGGAGCCCACAGCGCAGGGCGCAGGATGCGAGGAAAGAGGGGAGCTGGCATCTGCAGATGGCCACCCAAGAGAGAAATCAGCCCTGCAGGCCCCAGGCCGCTCGCTGTGGCTGGGGGCAGGGAAGCAGCTCCTACCAGCTTTTCCAGTGGGTGGGCCCGGTGACACAGAGGGGGCCCTGCCCTGGGGAAATCCTAGCATGAGAAGTTCATGCCACACAAGCTGGGGTCTGAGGTTGCCCCGTGCCTCTGCGCTTGGGGCAGGCCAGGCTGCGACCTCGCTCCAACACTCAGACCCCTGGTGCTGTCCTGTCACCCAAATTGTTTTCATGAGGGTGGGCCTGCCATGGATTCCTCCATCCCAGAAATCGCTGGGTGTGATCCAAAATGTTGGCCCCTCTGGTGGCCAGTTCTCTTCTAGACCCTCATTCCCCTACCTGGAATCCTCCCCCCCTCCTTCCCCAAATTTCCTTTTAAATAAGACTTTCCCTGTCATCCTGGTCTCTCCCTGAATTCCTCCACCTCTGAAGTCTTACTCTGTAGTTTGACCTTCCCCCGGACCAGGGACATCATGCAGCACCCTAGTCATCACAGCAGTCAGAACCATGGCACTGGCTTCATCCATACCCCACCCACAGATGTCACCTTCAGTAAGGTTGGCAGAAATCCAGTGACCTCCAGCTCACCAAGGGGATGACTAACCATGAATTAAGTGAGAATTGTCACATCCTCCTCCTTCAGTGAATGACCACATGTTCGACTTGTATGGATGACGATTAAAGCCACGCTCTTAAAGCTATGCCCTGTGGTCTTCTTCTGTCAAAGTATTAAACTTTGAAAGTTACACACGTAACTTGTAAAAATATAAAACAAACATTTAACTCATTTTAATGAGCAAATCTGTACGATAGTTCAGGTGAATCAAAAAGAATTTGTGGAGTTTACCAGCATTTAAGAACAAAACAGAATGTTAACATGCCTGCTAGGTTAGATAGAAAACTGGTTAACTGGCTCAGCACCCGTCGCCCAGTGGTTAGGGAACCCACCACATGCACCCAGGAAGGGTCTACCAAGCAACAATGACAACAACAACAACAATAACAAAAAAAAAAAAAAATAGCTGGGTGTTGTGGCAGGCACCTCTAGTCGAAGTTACTTGGGAGGCTGACACAAGAGAATCACTTAAGCCCAAGAGTTGAGGTTGCTGTGAGCTGTGACATCACAGCACTCTACTAAGGGTGACATAGTGAAACTCTATCTCAAAAAAAAGAAAAGAAAAGAAAACTGGTTAACCATAACCTCTTTTCTAAGGGACAGAAAAGGACGCGACTTTCCTGTGTCTGGACTTACCAGCTAGTAAATACTAAAGTCAAACCCAGATGCATTGTCCTTGAGAATGCAATAATCCTTGGGTGAGCTTGTCAAACAATGCCCCAGAGCAACACAGAGTTTGGGCCCCTATGCCTTATTTCTAAGTTCTAGATAATTTTCCTAAACAGTTCTTCAAGAGGGAAAATTCTAAGCCAGTTATCTCACAATCCCCAAATTTATTCCTTTCTGAAATTAAAAAAAAGAAGAAAAGGAAAACCCTGAACGCATCATTCCCACTCAATGACACAAAAATGGTGTGCCCTGATAGGATTTCAGGCCTGGTGGCTTGGCAACAGCAATGGTACACTGGCAGCCCTCCAATCACACAGATGGCCACCAGCTCTCCTAAGACTGGTCCTGGCCAAGAACGGAGACACTTTGAGGTCCAGCACAGGTCATTCAGGAATGGATCAGGTGTGCTTATGCCTTCATCAAGACATCACCGGTCTGGAACTTCAAGGAACTTGCTGGCCAACCACCATAGGAAAGCCACCCCTAGGTTCTCCTGTGACAGATGGTGTTTCCCTAGCTAGTCCTCCCAGGACCCGCTGTCAGCCCATGCCAGCCTCCCTGGCAAGGATCGCTCTTCAAGCCCTCTCCATCAGCTTACGGCTCTCTCCTCATGAAAACAGTTAACAACTGATCATCTTCATCAAAAACCTCTTTACTTACTAAAAGACCATTTTAAAGCCATAATTTCTTAGGCTGAAATAATCCAAACTATCATCTTAATTCTATTATTAGTTGTGTTTTGCTGAGAACGTGGTAGGTCTCTCTGCAGACCAGAAAGAGCTTAATAAGGCCCCAGGGACCATGACTTCACAAACTAGGTCAAACAATTATTCCAAATCCTATTAGCTTTCTCTAAATAAAAGACTGGTGTTGTTCACATGTCTGTAGCATAGGAGAGTTTGCCAAGATGATCCTTTAGGCTGTTATGTTGTTTTGCTTGTTCAAGCTATCTTCATCTTGTTGGAAAATTTTCTAGTGGGTTAAACACATGGTCATTTAAAAAAAAAAAAATTAGAGATTAGGCCATCCTGGTGGCTCATGCCTCTAATCCTAGCACTCTGGAAGACAGAGACGGATGGATTCCTTCAGGTCAGGAGTTCGAGACCAGCCTGAACAAAATGAAACCCATCTCCACTAAAAATAGAAAAAAATTAGCCTGTAGTCCCAGCTGCTCAGGAGGCAGAGGCAGGAGGAACACTCGAGCCCAAGAGTTTGAGGTTGCTGTGAGCTTAGCTGAGACCTTGGCACTCTATGCAGGGTGACAGAGCAAGACTCTCTCTCAAGAAAAAAAAAAAAAATTCGAGATTATAATTAACAAAAGAAGAAAATAAAAAATACCATCACACTCGTCAGAGCTCACTATGGCTCCCATATTGGTGCTCAGCGTTTTGGTCTATTTTCCCTGATCATTTATGTTTTTAAAGAAGAGATCAAATCACATCATTTTGCCCTTGAAGCTACGTTTTCCAAATAATAGCACAAAACATGATGGACAACCGGCCCCACACTCCATCCCTGCTCAGGGTGGCCTCACGCTTCCCAGCATGCGACTATTAGCAGAGCTGTGAGTGCAATTCAGTACAACAGCAGCTCCTAGCCTCAGAACCAGTCCTTGAAGCAGTTCAGATAGGCTTCAGCAAAAGCAAACGCGCCTACAACACTGACTTCTTTACCCTGAAATCAGCTTAGTACGCTCATAAACAACACAAGAGCAAGCACTCAAATGTGCTCAGATAAGAAGGCACCTCAGGGTGAGAAAGAGATATATATGAATATTCTTTAATTTTTAATCAACAAGTAAAAATTGTATGCATATATATACCAGGGGTGCAAAAAAATGTACACATAATTTCAGAGATGTTATCTATGTATCAGGTACTTTTCGAAGTTGAATTGACTTACAGTAGCAATGTATAGTATGACGTTTACTCAAAAGGTAGTGTTAATCAAATGAATGCCAGCATCACCAAGGACAGACAGGACATCAAAGAAAATAGTGGAACCACGGGTGTAGCTGGCAGAGCTCAAGACCATTTTGAAGTCGTATTTGAAATTCTAGAACATCACAGAAGTGTGACGACAATGCAGGGGTAAGTATGGGGGGCTTTAAAAGACGTGGTGTGCCACAGAAAACAGGCTACACTGGCGGTGCTTCAGGAAGAAATCAAAACGGTGTGAGCAGTGATACAAGGGGGCACTTTGGTCAGTGTTGCTCAAGCAGGAGTTCGTCATCATAAGTGGACGCTGCCAGGCTTTTTGGTACACACCTGGAATCCCAGCCCTCTGGGAGGCTGGGGCAGGTGGATTGCCTGAGTTCATGAGTTTGAGACCAGCCTGAGCCAGAGCAAGACTTCATTGCTAAAAAAAAATAGCTGGGCATTGTGGAGGGGAGTGGGGCACCTGTAGTCCCAGCTACTTGGGAGGCTGAGACAAGAGAATCACTTAAGCCCAAGAGTTTGAGGTTGCTGTGAGCTGTGATGGCACGGAACTCTACCAAGGGTAACAAAGTGAGACTCTGTCTCAAAAAACAAAAAGTGTCTGGACGCTGATGGTAACCACTCTGAGCACCTCTTGTAATTGCAGAAGTCAAACGTGACTTGTATTCATCTTTTGTGATTGGTATATATTGACTATCACAATTTTAATAGGTTTTTCCTTTCTTAACACATATATACTTTTTTTTGGCACCTGCTGTACTTGTGGTGTGCCATATGATGTTTTGATATATGTATACATCATGGAATGGCAAAGGCTAAATCAAGCTATTTAATATATTACCTCACAATTGTTTTGATGTGCTGAGACCACTTAAAATCTACTCTTTTAGCAATTTTCAAGTATGTAATAGATTGCTACTGACTATGGTCACTACCACAGGACTCCTGAACATATTCCTCCTAACTGAAATTTTGTGTCCCTTGACCACATCTCCCCATGCCCCCAGCCCCCAGCCGCTGGTAACCACAGTTCTACTGTCTGCTTTTAGGAGTTTGTCAGCTTTAGATTCCACAGTCACATGAGACCATGCAGTATTTGTCTTTCTATGCCTGGTTTATTTCACTTCATAATGTCCACCAGATTCTTCCATGTTGTCCCAAATGACAGGATATCCTTCCTTCTTTGCTTTTTTTTTAGGCTGAGTCCCACTATGTCACCCTGGGTACAGTGCCTTGGTGTCACAGCTCACAGCATCCTCAAAGACTTGGGCTCAACCGATTCTCTTGCCTCAGCCTCCCAAGTAGCTGGGACTACAGGCGCCTGCTATTTTTTGTTGCAGTTGTTATTGTTGTTTAGCTGGCCAGGGCTGGGTTTGAATCCACCAGCCTTATTGTATGTGGCTGGCACCATAACCACTGTGTACGGGCACCAAGCCGATGTCCTTCCTTTTTAAGGATGAGGGTTGAAGTATTATTCAAACCAAATCCTCCTTCTGTTCCCTCGAGTCCACCTGCTCACCACCAGGGACCTTCTGCAGAGCGCTCTGTGCCCCCTCACGGAGCGACCAAGCTGCCTCAGGGCCCTACTGTGAGCACTGGCAAGGGAGTATCTGGCAGCCCCGGCTGGTCAGGGGAAGGAAGGCCCATCCAGCCTTCCTTGGGAGTGACTTCCATGTTGCTTGGTCTTCTTCTAATTGGTGCCAACCCAATGATGTTTCCATGTCCAAAACTATGCCAAGGGCCAGACGCTGACTTTCTATTATATCTTATGAACTCCGTTGATATCATATTGACCCATTACCTCTATATTTTTTACTATCTGCAAAGCTCTTTCTCTTTTTTGGTACAAATCCCTTATGTTCAGATTAAGTCTATTTATCTAAGATACCATTAGACTTTGTTTAAATTTCCTTTTATTGCGGTTGCTACATCAGAATGATTTTCACATGCTGTCCTGTGTTGATTTTTAATGATGGCATAGTAAATTCATACATAATTTATTTCTATAGTCTTCTACTATGGAACATTTAGGTGGCTGTCAACTATTTGGTTTTATTAAAGAACAAGGCCTCACTCCTTATGGCGTTGCACCCCCTGCCAGCTCACCCTTGGTAGTTTGTGATTTGCTGTCCTTCTCCTTACCGACCTTTACCCGCTTTTTCCATTTTCCACCTGAAACATACAGAAAACAGGGAATTGGGAGTGCTGGCTCTCTAAGTTCAAGCACACTTGAACTTCACATTTACCATTTTCCTGTTGGAAATTTCCTCTTCTGTTATACTCTATGCTGGGCACTATTCTAGGCTGAGGATACACTACTGAACCAGCCAGGTAAAATTCATACCTCGATGGAACTTCCGCGCCACTTGGAAGGAGACAGACAACATGCATGAAAGTAAATAAAACATGCGTGAGATGGCAAAGTGCACTGGTGAAAAACACAGGCAAGGGGGTTTGGATTAAAAGACGCCTAAATCAATTAATATTCATAAAGGACTTAAAAGTAGGGCTGGCCCATTGGAGTGACCAGACTATGTCAAGTTCTACAGGACTCGGGCCTTTACTCCAGATGAAGCAGGAGCCTTCGCAGGGTTGACACGGGAGAAGGTGCCCAAGGAGCAGGGGGTTCAGAGGGGAGGTTGGACCTCACGACACGAGAGCCTCATGAGAAGGTGCAGTGGGCTAAATGGTGCCCCTTAAACTCATGTCCACCTGGAACCCCACCTGATTAGCCCACGACCCTGTTTGGAAGTGGAATCTTTGCCTACGGTGAGGTAAAGCTGGAGAGGAAACCATTCTGCAGTCAAGGTGGGCCCTAAATCCACATCTGGGGAATTTATGAGAAGAAGAAAGACACCCACTGGGAAGAAGGACACGGGAGACAGGGCAGAGGCTGCCCTCATGCCGCCACAGCCGGGGCTTAAAACGGAGAGAGACGAGGCAGGACTTCGCCACCAACAGCCTTTGCAGAGGAGGACCACCTGGCTGACACCTTGTTTTCAGACTCTGACCTTCTGAATTGTTAGACAATAAATTTCTCTTGTTGTAAGTCACGCTGTTTGAGGTTCTTTGTGATGGTAGCTCCAGGAAACTAACCCCAGAGGCTCTTGCTGCCCAGGGGCCAGGCACGTCTGGCCCTGCGGTTGCCGTGAGATGGCGAGAAGGGCTTGGCTCCCAAGTATACTTGAGGGGGAACTGACAGGACTTGCCCAGGGAGCTGCAGGGGGGACACAGAGGCCAGTGAGGAGGAGGGCAATTTCAAGACTTTTGGCTTCAGCCAGTGGAAGGTGGAGAAGGCTTGGAGGGGCAGCATGGGCAGGAAGCAGCTGAAGCCCACAGTCGGAGGTGCCTGTTGGGCTCCCACGGGAGGAATCAGGCTGCAGGCAAAACATGGGAGTCTCAGAATGTGCAGGTGACACCCGGAGGCCAGCCAGAGCCAAGGCAGTGAGAGGACACAGGCTGAACCCTCAATGCTGCAACACGGGAGGAAGAAATGAGGAACCAGCCGCGGAGGCCCCGCAGGCATCAGGTCACGCAGGGACGGTGCCACCCCAGAGACCCAGCAGGGAACCTCCAGGCAAGAGGAGCGAGCAGCGGGGCTAAGTGCTGCTGACCAGAGAGGCTATGGAACAGCAGGTGTTCAGAGGCCTTGACCTGAGCACGCAGGGGCAGGGCAAAGCCCTGGGGGCTCCAGAACGGACTGAGAAGAGCTAAAGTGACAAAAGTGACAGGAATGTAGGTAACCTTTGGAGGTTAGACAATTAACCAAGAATTAACAGCATGTTCTTGGTGACGGGAATGACCAGAGCCAGGCCACCTGATGCTTCAGGAGGGCAGGAAAGCTTGTTGAAGCCATGCCTCGGGCACAGGGGAACAGGAGCCCCTCAGACACGGTACCATGAACTGTTCACCAGGAGGGGCCCGGAGGACACAGAGAAGCAGCGAGGACGGCGAGCTGGTGCCAGCATTGTTTTTTAGAAAGTCTCTTCTGCCTTCATTGATTCAGTAAAGTTGGAAGCAAAGTCACCAGCAGAGAGGAAAATAAGGGCCAGAAGGTACTGGAAGACTGTGGGAAAGGGAGAGGAGGAGATATTCACCTGGAGAGGCAGAGGATCTGTGCACTAAGGTGAGCTGCTGGGCGGCACTGCCAGGAGCACCAAAGGCCATGTTCACCTGCTCAGGTGGGCAGAGTCTGAGGCTCAGGAGGGGTGAGGGAGAGATCCCCGTAGCTGACTTGGAGCTCAAGGTGGAAGGGCCTTCCGGGGTTGAGGAAACAGGGTTTGCAGCTGGGGTACTAAAGGAAGCAAGCTCAGTAGAGCAGGACATTTGAAACTAGGGTTCTGGTAACACAGCTTTGGTAACATTGCCACAGCCAAAGGTGCAACCAGGCGCAGACAACTAAGGTTGGATGATGGTGAGGTGGAGGGAAGATCAGGTGGCCGGGAGGCCAGGTTATGAGAAAGGCTCATAAGTCACCCGGAGTCATAGGGGACTGGTGGAGTAAAGAGTGGCTAGGTGCTGGCCACTCCAAGCAAGTGGTTCAGCCTGATGGCACAAGACTCATGTCCCAGGGTTTAGAAGGGTGAGGGGGCATCAGCCACTGGGAGGCAGAGGGTCAGGGGTGACTGGTCCACCTCTGGGCCAAACGGGAGAAGAAAGAGCCAGCATCAAAAGGCTTCAGAGGAGCCCCAGTCTCAGCTGGGGTGACAAAATGTTTATAGAAGAGATTGACGTGAGACATGGGTCTGATGACTGGCAGTGCCAGTCGAGTCCAGGATTGGGCCACCCAGGGCGAGGGATGACCTGGAAGTGCTAGGTTTTCAGGGTAATTCTCATCAATGAGAACAAAGAGCACAGGAGCATCAGCCCCCAAAGTTCCCAAGGCAGACGGTGCGGCCAGGTCAAAGTGCAAGGGGGCACATAGAGAATTCTGGGGCCCCTCTTCATTACTGTGGGGGCAGGGTGCATTCTCAAACCTTCTAAACCACACCTGTATCGTAAGCGTTACCTATCTTCTAGGTCCAAAAAATGACAAACAATCCAGGAAGGGAAACAGCAAAGCACATTGACAGGCAATTAGCAGAGGCATAGAAAAGAAAAAACCAGAATGACCACTATCATGGAAACACATGCGATTAATAATAGAGAAAATGTAAGTTTAAAAGACACTTTTTTTTTTTAAATTGCTGGGGATTCATTGAGGGTACAAGAAACCAGGTTATACAGATTGCATTGTTAGGGAAAGTCCCTCTTATAATTGTGTTTGGCTCTCAAAAGGTGTGTTGCACACCAAGACCCCACCCCCTCGCTCCTTCCCTCTCTGCTCTTCCTTTCCCCATCCCTCCCTCATTCTTTCTCTCTCTGGTCTCCCCCTCCCCCACTCCTACCCCCACTGTGTCATTAATTGCCTTCATATCAAGATTGAGTACATGGGATTCTTGCTTCTCCATTCTTGAGATGCTTTACTAAGAATAATGTGTTACATTTCCATCCAGGTTATTACAAAGGCTGTAAAGTCTCCATTTTTTTAATGGCTGAATAGTATTCCATAGTGTACATATACTGCAGCTTGTTAATCCATTCCTGGGTTGGTGGGCATTTAGGCTGTTTCCACATTTTGGCGATCGTAAATTGAGCTGCAATAAACAGTCTAGTGCAAGTGTCCTTATGATAGAAGGATTTTTTTTCCTTCTGGGTAGATGCCGAGTAATGGGACTGCAGGATCAAATGAGAGGTCTAGCTTGAGTTCTTTGAGAGTTCTCCATGCTTCCTTCCAAAAAGGTTGTATCCAGTTTGCAGTCCCACCAGCAGTGTAAAAGTGTTCCCTTCTCTCCACATCCACGCCAGCATCTGCAGTTTTGAGATTTGGTGATGTGGGCCATTCTCACTGGAGTTAGATGGTATCTCAGGATGGTTTTTATTTTCATTTCTCTAATTAGGGATATGTTTGTCAGTTATCCATCTGTCTTCTTTAGAGAAGATTCTAGTCATGTCCCTTGCCCATTGATCTATGGATTGTTGGCTTTTTTCATGTGGATTAATTTGAATTCTTTATAGACCCTAGTTATCAAACTTTTGTCTGATTCAAAATATGCAAATATCCTTTCCCATTGTGTAGGTTGTCTATTTGCTTTGGTTGTTGTCTCCTTAGCTGTACAGAAGCTTTTCAGTTTAATTAAGTTCCATTTGTTTATCTTTGTTGTTGTTGCAATTGCCAGGGCAACTGCCACGGCCAAAGTGTTCTTGAAGTCTTTCCCCAGGCTGCTATCTTCCAGTGTTTTTCCTATGCTTTCTTTGGGAATTTTTATTGTTTCATGCCTTAAATTTAAGTCCTTTATCAATCTTAAATAAAGATTTTGTGACTGGAGAAAAGTGTGGGTCCAGTTTCAGTATTTTACATGTGGATATCCAGTTCTCCCAGCACCATTTATTGAATAGGGAGTATTTCCCCCAAGGAATGTTCTTGTTTGGTTTATCGAAGATTAGGTAGTTGTAAGATGTTAGTTTCATTTCCTGGTTTTCTATTCGATTCCAAATGTCTATGTCTCTATTTTTGTGCCAGTACCATGCTGTCTTGACCACTATGGCTTTGTAAAAGCCTAATATCTGGTAGGCTGATGCCCCGGGCGTTGTTTTTATTATTGAGAACTGCCTTAGCTATACGAGTTTTTTTCTGGTTCCATACAAAAGCTCAAGAGACACTTCTTGACACTCTTTATACCATCATGGTTTTTAAAACACATGATACTACTGGGAGGTGTTTGAAAACAGGAACATTTATAGCTTGCTGATGGATGTGTAAATTGATACAGTAACTTTGTAAAGAAATCTGTCAATAATGAGTAAAGATGAAAATGAAAATCCCCCATGAGCCACTAATTCTGCTTTCAGTGAAACACATGCAGCAGTGCTTGGAACCCTGTCAAACTGGATATGCCCTTTAATAGGCATAAAACTGGGATAAACTGGGATAAGTCACACATGGCATAATAAACGACAGTAAAAATCAGTGAACTTGGTCTGTAAGTATCAAATATCCATATGACGGATCTCAAAACCATAGTGCTACATTTAAAAAAGCAAGTTCCCGAAGTCTACCCACCATGAATCCATTTAATTAAAAACCCACAAAACAACATTATAAATTGCTGCTGGACATGTAAAACATGGATATAAACGATACACGTTATGATTTTAGACTGATGGTTACCTTTTGACAAAGAAGCAATAGGAGAAGACAGGGTACAAAGAAGGATTTCAGTTGCAGCTAACATTTTATTTCCTTGAAATAAAAGATCTGTGGGTGGTTCCTGTGGCTTAGCGGGTAGGGCACTGATCCCATATACCCAGGGTGCTGGGTTCAAACCTGGCCCCAGCCAAAATGCAACAACAACAAAAATAGTCGGGCTCTGTGGTGGGCGCCTGTAGTCCCAGCTACTCCGGAGGCTGAGGCAAGAGAATTGCCTAAGCCCAGGAGCTGGAGGTTGTGTGAGCTGTGACGCCATGGCACCCTACCAAGGGCGACAAAGTGAGACTCTGTCTCTAAAAAAAAAAAATAAAAGAAAGAAAGAAAGAAAAGAAGTAAAAGATCTGAGAGCTATATAGCAAGAATACACTATCTGTTAAATCTGAGTGGTAGGTACCTTACATTGGTTATGTGATCTTCCATATTTTTAGGTATGTTTGGATTTTCTGGAAGAATATTTCTAATTTCTCAATCCATGTGCAAGTTTCAGGAAAGAACACAGAGGAGGACCAGTGCTCACAGCTGGTGATAGTCACCCACATTCGCATTATGTTTCACCAGAACAAATGTAAGCGCCAAACCATTTCGTTGTGACTAGGAGGCACAGAGGGGTATTGAGCAGAGACTTCTACAACATTTTATTTAACTACATTCAATAACCTCTTCCATAGTGGACTTGTCTGGGAGACACTCTTCCGAACATTTGTTGTAACTGCTAACTCCGTAAAACCAGTGCCTTTAAAATTCTTTGTGCTTTGTGAACAACCCTTTGCTGTTGTCTTAAAGGTAATTAAAATGTGTTTTACTTGGAGGGTCTGAAAACCCCTGAGCTCCCACGCTCCTAAGTCCACTTCTCATCCCCCTCCCGGGCATCAGGTGACCCTCCCACACACCTGCCTGCCCCGAAGGCTGGAGACAAACGAGGCATTGTGTCTGGGCTCTGCCTTGCCACTCTGTCTCCTTCTACAGAGGGAATTTCTAAGTGTTCTCAAAGAGAAAAGCTTTCTAGTCCATTAGTGAGTAGGAGCTGGTGGAGAAGAAAAAGTGAACGTGTGAGAAGAGGAGGCAGAGTGACAGGAGACAAGCAGAAGGAAAATAATCGTGAGAATAAAAATCTTTATTGTAGATGAACGTTGGAGAATTATAGAAAGCCGTCAGAGAGGTCCTCAGCAGAAAAACAAAGCAAAATTCTCATTATTCAAAGTGGTTATGTTCCATAAAGCTGCTGTGAACACTGACTCAGAGAACCCAGGGAGCCCCGGCCACAAAGCTCAGCTCAACCCATCAGCACATGACTTTGCTTTGTGTGTTTCTTTTTAAAGACATCTTTACTATATGTTGTTAATTCATTAACGTTGAACTCCAGGCCAACTGAACTAGAACTCTGTGTGGACAAAGCTTATCTATTAGGTATTTTCTCCCTGAGCCACATCACACCCTTGCGCTTAGCAACACAGCACTTCAGCACTACACTGGGAGCCATTTTAATCACCAAAAAAAGGACAAAAATGCAAGAAACTCGGCACTAGGTAGCCCATGAAAAAGACACAAAGAGCATAAGAGCTAAAACAAGAAGGCAGAATGTTGCTCTGTTCGACGTTGGCTGGGAACAGATTTGTCAGGCAACTCAAATTTTATGCCACTCTATGCATATCCATGAATGACTGCAAAGCCACCACAAATTCTGGTTTGGGGCTTACAAGTACATCTGAGCAAGCGGGCGAAGTCACCAACATGAAATTCTCCAATAGCAAACACTGACTGTGCCCTTGTGGAGCTTGACACCTCTGCCCAAGGTGAGTGATAGCTCATCTTCCACAAGAGGTGCTTACAATTGGGGATCCATCTGGACAAGGGTGCCATCCAAGTCCCAATCACCTAGGCTCAGTGTGAGGCTACAGAAACAAGGCAGTCTTCCACCTCCTTGGAATGGAGAGTAAAGAGTGCATTTTGCACAATCCTAACTTCTGGCATTGTCACTGAACAATGCATCCTTGTTCTTTCCACTCACAATGGAATTGTCTCAGGGCAAATGGCCTTCTCTGAGAAATGTGATGATGCTGGTGTTCTGGGGACAAAGTTCAGATGCAATACCTAGTCACAATCTAGTTATTGAGAGACGTGAGTACGCCAGAGAGAGGTTTGGTTCCAGGACTCTGACCTGATAATTTTGTCAGGTTGCCAGGGAGCTGGGAATGCATGAGGTCATGCAGGTATTGCTGCTGTTACTACAAACTTCAGTTGATTTGGGGGAGGGGAGGTCACAGTTCAAACTCAAAAACTAGACTTTACTATCACCTGTGGACATCTTGGTTACCACCCTGTTTTCCCCCTACACACTAAAAGAATGCCTCTTCCCTGTATTTGATTCTAAGTCCATCTCCTTTTAAAGCTTCAGTTTTTCAGAGAACAAAAAGAATGCTAGGAATATGAGCCCAGCAAACGACTGCTGACCTCTGGGTCTCCCTTTTCTGTTCTCTTGTGATTGAAGACAGTGCCTATTCTGTATAGAAGAAGAGTAACATCCCCACAGAACCCATAGAATCCCCCACCCCCAGGTTATGAAAACAAGCCCTTGAGATAATCCTTTTAACCCTTCCCCATCTCCTTGTCCTACCAACTACCCGGTTCCTGGCTCACTGAGGCAACTGCCTCTCAGCAAACCAGGCCTTGAACCTCAGTCCAAGGCATGGCAGATTCAGAAGGGCTCTTTGGGACCAGCTGGTTCCCCAGACAAACTTCCCACAAGGATATTGAGGCTGACAGACGAGAAGCCACTGACCATGGTCAAGATGCTGGTGGGTGGCAAGCCAGGGCCCTTAGAGGCCTTCCACCCGAAGTCCTATGCTCCTTTCTCTGAATTTTTTTTTTTTTAGATGATCCAATTCTTAACTTTATTATTTTTTTTTATTGAATCATAGCTGTGTACATTAGTTCAATCATGGGGTACCGTGTGCGGGGCTTCACATACAATCTGAGATATTTTTATCAAACTGATTGACAAAACATTCATGAGATTTTCTCATTTACTATGTGAATACATTTTTGATCCGTATTTAGAAGTTTTCTCCTGACCCTTCAGATATGTACCACACATCTGATCTCACCCTTTGTCCCATCTCCCCCCACCCTCTGCCTCCCCTTTTCCCCCTCTCCCCTCTCTGAATTGTTTTTAACATGACCAGGATCCTGCAAATTGCCCTGGAAACTTCCCGCCATCGACCCTCTAGCCTGTTTGCAGGCACTGTGATCTCTCTGCTGAGTCCTGGCTTGGACCACAGCAGAGGACAGCACGCGCTTCTCACCTAGTCGGTGGGGTCAGTACACAAGCACTCTCACTAGTGTCTACTTGTCCCCCTCCACTGGAAAGCAGAAGCCCTGGCTTCAGCCCTCTTTGCACTTCCCCAGAGCCAATCTGCAGAATCATTTCTTTCCTCACACATGCAGGGGGCAGGGTCACTCTATCAGGGGGCACTGCCCAGAAGTTAATGTGCACAGAACTCATTCTTGGCTCTCTGAAAAGATCCTTAGTCTGACCTCCAGCGGCAGGCCCGCCCCACGCACCACATTGTCCCTGCCTGGTCCAGGGGTCCCGGGAGCCCATGAGTGTCACCTCCCATCTCCTGGCCCATGCCCCTCACTAGTAGTTGCCAGGCCAGCTGCAACACAGCCCTGCTGGGAAACCTCCTAGTCCCAGGGCAGTTGTCCCCGTTTCCATGGCACTTGGTCTGAACCTCAATTATTATGTTTATTATGGCTGTAATTTAGTTAGCTAAATATCCCTAGCCCCTCCTCAGAGAGCCTTGAGGTCAGGGACACTATCCATTTGGCCTTTGTGTCCTGCCCAGGGTAGCACCTGCCGTTTATGTGTTCTAAATACATCCCAGAGCAACACGGAGAAAAAAAGCTCTGTGGGAAATGATGGAGCAGGCAGCACCAGGACAGGACAAAGCCTGGTTTCTAGGAAACATTAAGCTTTCCCCTGTTTTTCTCAGCACTCCCTTTGAAGACTTATGATTAAAAACTCCCCCTCCTGTGGCAGTGAGGATGCCTGGGGCCTGGTTCCAGGAGTAGGTACAGACCAAGAGTGGACTCTGGACACAGCACCCCCACCCCAGCACCTCCCCTTGTGGCTGTGAGTTAGTGGGTGTGAGCGAGCCACTCCTGACTGGGACGTGTACCTCATGGAGCTGTCAGGAGGGTAAAGACAGCACTGTCTTGTGTCCTCGTGGTGAGCTGGAGAGGACGACGACTCTTCTAGACTCAACTGGAACCACAGGAGTGTGGCTCATGCTTTCAATCTAATCTTTTAACCAATTATTTCATCTTAATAGACCTAAATTTGGTCTTTTAGCAAAATCCTTTTAAAAGCTTCACTTGGGCTTCATGGTCCTCCTTTGTTGACACTGCCTGGGACAGGGCCCATCTCTTGTTCAGATGCTTCCTAAAAGGCTGCATCCAACACTGGTGAATGTCACAATGTCACAGAAGCAGCTTCTAAAGCTCAGAGAACAGCTTCCTGGGCACTGAGATCCACCTCATCTTCCATCTCCCTGGACCCACCTTCACAAAACAATCCCTGGCTTGTCACAGGCCTGAACTGTGGCCACTACCTTTGCACTCAGGCACTACCAACTCCAGGGAGCATTACTGACATGCAGGCCCTTGGCATGGTGCACCTGAGTCAGCACACAATCCTCCAGGCACGTGGCAGAGCCTGCTGGCAAAAGCAGAAGTCTTCCAGGAAATGCTAGAAGAAAGGAGTAACTGAGCGCTACAAGGATCATGATCTTGGCTATTGGCGGTATCATAAATGCTGAGAGAAATTCCTCTTAAATTCTACTTAGAATTCCAAGTACGGTGTCCTACTGAGCAGCTGGGGCAAGCCAAGAACATCAGTCAGATCAATCCCTTCCAAAGTGGACCCTCAGAGTCAAGGTTACAAGCCTGAAGACAGCTCTTTGTGCAGACATGAACGTACCAGGTTGAGCAGCTGCTTCACCTGAGGCCACTCTCTGGGGATTCTGTGGCTCATTCCCCATCAGACTCCCTAGAGTTGTGCTTTTTCTTCAGGGTTCTCCAGCCTCCCAGATCTGACCCCTCGGTTCCCTCTCTGCCCTATTCTCCAGCCCAGACCTCAGGTGTGGTGTCTTCATGCGCCGTGTCCCCTGCCCATGTCACACAACACCCCTTACCCTGCAGGGTTCAGCCTCACAGCCCATCTTCTCACCTCCTGCACTGCCCCCAGCAGCACCTTCCCCTGGCATCCTCCACCCTGCCCGCCTTCCCAGCAAACCATCAGCCAGGCGTCATCTCTGTCCACAGCTCTACTTCCAGCCCTGTGCCCACATTTACCGTCGTCCAGTGAAGGAGTGGACTACCCAGTGCCTTGGGCCACCCCCAGCTAGGGCAAGAAGATGGGAAGCTCAGCTTTGATAGCAAACCAGCTGCTCGCACAACACCGGCTCTCTTGACATGTCAGCGGCTGTGAGGACCCTTTGTTGCTGAGGTTGCAGAGGCTGAGGGGAAGTACAGTGGCTCCATATCGGAGCTTCCAAGGAGGGGAGCTGGCACCACACAGCCTCCTTCCAAACACTCTCTAAACTGTGCTACAGGACTCTGGACACCTGCACAACCCGGAACGCCCAATGGTGTCAATAGTCTTCTTGGGGACTAGTGCATGCAGGAAAAGGAAATACCAGTGGCACATTCAGGCCCCAAGGACTAATATCATTACCTGAGTGGTGACACTTTACCACAGACACCCAGGTTCCCTGTTTAACCCCAGAGGACAAAGACAACATCAATGTTATGAGATGGACAGAAAATACCATATGGCATTGGAGTTTCCAGTTCAAGATTCCAGCTGTCACCTGGTAACTGCAGAGTCTAAGTCAAATCTGAGTGGGTTTCCTTGTCTTACCTACCAACAGAGATAACCACGCTCCCTCCAAGGGGCTGTTGAAGGAATTAAATGAGGTTCACAGAAAAAAACGTGCAGTACGATATACACTTAGCAAGCTCTACAGAACTTGAGAGCTCTACAGACTGTCCCTCAGATGGCACCCAAAAGCAGACAGAGACGTGAGGAGCCTGGCAGAGGAGCTGCTCCTGAGCACTAAGGGCCATGTCTTCAGGAAACTTCCAGTAAGACAGGAAGCAGCACGTCCTCCCAGACTGTCTCTACTACCTTACCCTGTATTTCCAGTCTACAGTTCTCAACAACCTTCTTTACTAAATTATTACTCTCTTAAGAGACTTTTTATAGCTTTTTGCTTCTGTAGGAAGTTGAAGCTGGATATACCCTGCTCGTAAGAATAAACAAAGTGACAGAGCCGGTGAGCCAGTGCAGAGACAGGCACCACCTGGGAACTGGAGAAGTGTCCTCCCTGGGTACCTCACACACATCTCTCCATGCTTCTGTCTTGCCACAGTTAAACATGTGGCAGAGGCCAGGTCTCTCGGCTGCGTCCTGCTTCAGAGTGGTCTGATCATACGAATCAACATAACCACAGACTTTGCACAGAAGCTCTGTTAACTGTGCCAGTGACAATCACTCTGTGTTGCCCCCGCCCCCCGGGAAGGTGGAAGGGCTGAGAAAGTCTTCCCAATTCTCCAGCCCTGAGGAGACAGGGGATGAGATGCAAGTGATTGTTCCAACCTTATCCTCACCTGTCCCAGAAGCCAAACCACTGCCAGGACGTGACTTCCTTAAAGAGGCCTGCCTGGGGCTTACAGAGGCAGGGCAGCCAGCAGGTGCCAAGGAAAAGAAATGACAGAAGCAGTACCAGAGCTCAACTGCCCCAAAACACACAAGTTTCTCCATAAGGACAAGTGAGATGGAAGAGAAAAAACTTCCTGATTTTACAGAATGGCCTGTGGTCAAGGAAGGGGCACACCTCCACTGCCCCCAAATCTGCCTCTGAATTTCAGCAGGTATTGGGAAAATACCTTCCTCCTACCACTGGGCATTCGTGAAGCCCTGGGCTGTGTGCCATAAGGGAATAGGTTAAGACAGAACACACTTCCTGATGTTTTCTCCAATCAAGTTTATTAACTGAGCAAAAGATGTCCGTACAATCCAGTGGTCTTCAAGTTTTATTTTTGCATGGTTAAATAGTATGAATGACCAGCACACAATCTTAAGCAGTCTTATAAGTTCTGCTCATTAAAATGTTACTGGTTGTGAGAAGAAAGTCCTGCCAGAGAAATTACATTAATGAAAACAAGATCAAGAATGACTCGCTGGGACTGCAGATTACAGAGCAGCTCTCAGTGGGCAGTCTCCCCGTCTCCTGAAGCAAAGGGACCAAGAGTTAAAAATACCCTAGGAAAATCAGATGCACCTGCAATGCAGTCTCACATAAAGGCCAACCTGTACACTATTCACATCATCTGTGC
>CAUYON010028682.1:0-20346 GCA_963573935.1 Arctocebus calabarensis
AAGACTTTAGGATGTTCTCCCTCCTTCTGAGTACATAATTCAACTTTAGACCAGTTTACTTTAGGAGGGAAAGCCTCTAATATTGCTTCCAATAGACTCAGAATGTCAGAATTTAGCTGAGTAATTTCTTGGTCATTTGTAAATGGTCCAGGAAAAGAATCTGACCATCTGTTTCCTCTATGGATAGGATCTTCTCCTAGAAGCCTTCTGGCTTATCTAATGACTGTAGCATAATCATGTGTGGGAAGAACACCCCTTAGCAACCAGTCAAGATCCCTGAGAGTGCGATTATGAAGGGCTACAAGCCTCTCTAATTCATCTCTAAATTTGGTGGGATCTTTTGAAAGCATGGGGAAAGGGGTTTTGTAATTCAGATCTGCTGCAGTCCAGGGGACATGAATTCTCTGGGGGTGGGTGGAAACCCTAGATGGATTCTTAAAGGGCACTGTATACGGAGGTCTGGGGCTGATGGAGTTCAATTACCCAATCCTGGGGAATAAGAGGCATTGTACGGGACAGAAAACTGAGCTTTGCTTTGGCTCTGTAACAAGCCTACTTCTTGCCTCTCAGCTTTTATCCAATCAACGTGTATATTTTGAGATTTTTAAATCAGGCCTGACTGCCTTCTATTAATTTTGGAGACATACAGATGTTAAGGCAGGCAATCGGTTATTAAAAAGGTTTTCTGAAAAAGTTGGAGTCAACACAATTTTAATAGCTCCTATGTATGATTGTTGAGGGGTTAAGGTTGGATTTTGAAGTTGGTTGTGACCAGGAAACCAGTGATACAAAAGTGCTTCTGATGGATCAGGAACAGGTAATTGAGGATAGAGAGGAATATAAATTGAAGGGCAGGTTAAGGTGCAAGCAGATTTTAATTTTTGTTGAAATTTAGATTTTTGCTCTTCATTTTTTTTTTAAAAAGAGTTTTGAAAGCAAGCCACAACATTGATATTTTTCTTTCGATTTGTTTTTCCCATAAATACAAATAAGACAATTGCTTAGGATGAGAGCTCTCTAAAATAATTTCTTTAAAAAAAGGAGTTTTCTAGCTCTAAGGATCTATCTTCTGGCCAGTCATAGTCAGAATTTCCTATGGTATATTTATTCCAAAAGTGACTCAATGCAATAAGTCTCATTATAGAAAGCCCAGGTGGTAGTCTTCCAGTTTTAGAGGAATTTTTTATCATAGAAGATAGAGGTATTCTTGGAGAGGGCTTAGAGGAGACAGTTCCCATGGTTCCAAAAATTCACTCTGGAGGAAATAGATTGATGATGTAGTAGACAATAACAAAAAGACTCACTCCTCAGAGCTTGATATGTTTGGTACACACAGTGTGCTGCTGAGAATCTCATGTGTCTTGGACTCCCACTCTTTGTAGATTGGCCACCTGATGGGTTTCCAACAAGACAGCGCCCCCCTCCCTTACCAGAAGACAGAGACTGAGGAGAGAATTTCAACTCAGTCACAGAATCAAGCTGAGGGATATAAAGCAGAATGAGGGAAACCTCAAATATACACATATAATTCTTTTTTTTTTTTTTTTGCGGCAGAGTCTCAAGTTATCACCCTGAGTAGGTTGTCATGGCATCACAGCTCACAGCAACTCAAATTTTTTGCCTTAAGCAATTCTCTTCTCTCAGCTTCCCAAGTAGCTGGGACTACAGGTACCAGCCACAACACTTGGCTATTTTATTTGTAGTTGCAGTTGTCATTGTTGTTTTTTTACCTGGCCCAGGTGGGTACGAACTCTGCACCCTCGGTGTTCATGGCCTGTGCCCCACCCACTGAGTTATAAAAATATAGGTTGATCCCTCTAGCTTGGGGCAAAATGTCAGGGTATGCTCTTCAGGAAATTGCCCAGGCCTAGGAAACAGGGGTCCATTGTTCAGGCTTGAATGGGGAAACCCTGTATCAATAGTTTCTCCAGATGAAGGGTGATCTAAGGGCCTGCAACAGACTCAGGTCTTTGGATGGAACCCCTTTCACTCTTTATGACCTGATGATCTCATCTCTGGAAGACATGAATCTCACTAGCACATCATCTGACTAAAGATTGCCTTTTGAATTTAAAAGTCCAGAAAGTTTATGAAAACTATAAACAATTAGGTCTCTTGCCAAAGTTGGCTTAATTGCCTCTGGGGTTTAGAGGGCAACGGCTGCTACCACCTGAAGATAGTGTGGATATACTTTAGCCATGGTGTTAATTTCTTTACTAAGATAAGCTACAGGTTGTAAATCTGGATCCCAGTGTTGGTCAAGACTCCCAGGATAGGAGGCTCCCATAGCTCAGTTGGCAGGGTGCTGCCCACATACACCTAGGGTGAAGGGTTCAAATCCAGCCTGGGCCAGGTAAGCAACAATGATAACTGCAACTGAAAAATAGCTGGGCATTGTGGCAGTAGTCCCAACTACTTGGGAGACTGAGGCAAGAGATTTGCTTAAGGCTAAGAGTTTGAGGTTTCTGTGAGCTGTGATGCCAGAGTACTCTACCCAGGGAGATAGTTTGAGATTCTTTCTCAAAAAAAGAAAACAACTTGTAGGATGATATGTAGCATAGAAATTAAATTGTCTGGTAGGAAGACTTAAAGCAGGAGCCTGTAATTGAGCATTTTTCAGCTGTTGCAAAGCCTTACCTGCCTGCAGTTCTCATTTTAGACTGACCAGGCACTCTGAGTATGTTTTTTTCTTTTTTGAGACAGAGCCTAAAGCTGTCACCCTGGATAGACTGTCATGGCATCACAGCTCACAGCAACCTCCAATTCCTGGGCTCAAGTGAGTCTCCTGCCTCTATCTCCCAAGTAGCTTGGACTACAGGCGCTTGCCACACACCTGGCCATTTTTTGGTTGTAATCGCCATTGTTGTTTGGCAGGCCCGGGCTGGATTCAAACCCACCAGCTCAGATTTACATGGTGCCGAGCCCTTTTTTTTTTTTTTTTTTTTTGAGACAGAGCCTCAAGGTGTCACCCTGGATACAGTGCTGTGGCATCACAGCTCACAGCAACCTCCAATTCCTGGGCTTAAGCAAGTCTCTTGCCACTGCCTCCCAAGTAGCTGGGATTACAAGTGCCTGCCACAACACCTGGCCATTTTTTTGGTTGCAGTCGTCATTGTTGTTTGGTGGGTCTGGGCTGGAAATCTGAGTATTTTTAATTAAAGAATAGAGTGTTCTAGCTATATCACTACATCAGGGAACAAAATCTGCAAAAGACTGTAATTCCTAAGAAGCCTGGAGAGTTCAAGGTTTGGGTTAAGCCAAATTTGGTTCTATTCTTTCTTTGGTCAAGGCTCTCTTACTGTGTGAAAGTTGGAGGCCCAAATAGTGTACATGAGGTGCATATAATTGGAAACCTTACATCCACAATCAGCTAGAAAGTTTAATAGAGCTTAGGTCCCTTTGTGGCATTCCTCTGCATCTGGTACTCCCAAAAGAATTTCATTTACATACTGAACAAGAGTCACTGTGGGATAAGAGAAATGACTCAAGTGTTGGTCTAAGTCTTGTCCAAACAAGTGAGGGCTGTCTCTAAATCCCTGAGGTAATTCGGACCAATTGAGCTTATTTTGCTATTCCCCTCTGTCCCTCAGTAGCCCATACTTCTGGGTTAATTTCTGTCTCTGATAAGGGAAGGCACAAAGAACTTGTCCTATAGTTATATAAATGTCGATTCCCATATTAGTTAGTATGTTCCTTCCCAGAAGGGGAGCAGGACTTTCAGGCATGATTAGAAAGGCAGGAGAGAACAGCCAGGTGCCTCAGTTGCAGAGTAAGGCTGAGAGGAGAATTTGGTAACTGTCTTTCAAAAAAACATCCTCTGTATAGTACTTTTTATTTTTAGTATCATTAGCTTTTGAGACAGAGTCTCACAATATCGCCCTCAGGAAAGGGAAGTAGAGTCACAGCTCACAGCAACCTCAAACTCTTGAGCTCTAATGATTCTTTTGCTTCAGCCTTCCTAGTAGTTGGGACTACAGGTCCCTGACACAGTGCCTGGCTATTTTTTTTTTTTATTTTAATCAAACCCACCAGACCCAGTGCACGTGGCCGGCATGCTAACCACTGAGCAACAGGTGCCAAGTCACCTTGTATAGTTCTTTTAAAATAATCTGACCATCTAAGGAGTCAGGCAATAAATTGGATGTGTTTGCTCACTGCCTCCTTAAGCTATTCCAGAAAAGCCAAGGGACTTTCTTTTTGTTCCTAGTAAATGGTAGACAACTTCAAATAATTCATAGACTTTTTTTTTGGATCAGTAGTGTCAACCTTCTAGGATACATGTTAGAAAATGTTTACACCATGAGTCACCTTGTTTCTCAGGTCCCATTCAGGATCCTCAAAGGGAAATGTCTTTGCGTGGGGTATGCTTTTTTTTTCTCAGAGGCAATACTCTATCAGTATTAGACATAAACCACAAATCATTGCACTTACTAGCCTCATCCAAGCCTTCACTTTTCTCATCTAAAGTTAAAGTTTGTTTAGTAGTAGCATTACATCTTTCCCAGACAGGCCAAAGCTTTACAAAGAGTCCTGCCTCTCTTCCACTTCATCTCTATAATAGTGAGGGCACAGTGGCAGCAGAGGCCCCTTTCTGAGCCATTTCTTACTCCAGGAATCCAGACATAGTAGGGAAGGGTTCAGGCCTGGTTTCTTGCCTGAGATTCCAGGAGAACTCAGTGCCCGACAACCTTCTTCCCTAGTGACAGCAACCATTTCAAAAGCTTCCTTCTGTTCTTAAGATCTGTCGATAGCCTGGCTGTCTCTTACTGTCTCCTCATCCCCATTATAGTTATAAAGACGGTAAAAATCTGGTTTAACATTCAGATGTGCTTGTAGAGCCTGGGGCCCCTTTTTAAGCTTTTGAATATCAGCCCTAACTGTGAGATGAAGTGCATTGTCAAGGTGAAGAAGAAAAAAGCAGATGAAGCAGGGGCAGGTAAGGAGCTACATTACCTGGAAGTGAAGAGGGTGAGAGAGATGTAGGGGTAGTAAGTAATATGCAGTAGGCAGAGTGAATTCAGAATGTCTATTGTTCCATTAGCTTATCTTGCAAAAGATGTATATTTTCTACTCAGATAGTGGCACCAAAATGTCAGAAATTAGTGAACTAGATGTGAGGTATGTGTTCCATTTTTTTTTTTGTTACAAGTGTCAAACAATGGATATTGCAACCAAGACAGTGAAAGAAATGAGCAGAATAAGCAGATACAAGTCTTTTTCTGTTTCATTTATTGTTGGGGATTCATTGAGCGTACAAGAAACTGGGTTACACTGATTGCATTTGTTAGGTAAAGACCCTCTTACAATCATTTCTTGCCTCCAAAAGGTGTGGTACACACCAAGACCCCACCCTCTCACTCCTACCCTCCCTCTGCTCTTCCTTTCCCACTCCCCTGGCCCCCACCATGTCACTGTCATTAATTGTCCTCATAACAAAATTGAGTGCATGGGATTCATGCTTCTCCATTCTTGTGATGCTTTACTAAGAATAATGTGTTCCACTTCCATCCAGGTTAATACAAAGGCTGTACAGTCTCCATTTTTTTTAATGGCTGAATAGGATTCCATAGTGGACATATACCAAGGTTTGTTAATCCATTTTTGGTTGGTGGGCATTTAGGCTGTTTCCACATTTTGGCAGTTGTAAATTTAGCTGCAATAAACAGTCTAGTGCAAGTGTCCTTATGATAAAAGGAATTTTTTCGTTCTGGGCAGAAGCCCAGTACCTGGACTGCAGGATCAAATAGGAGGTCCAGCTTGAGTTCTTTGAGGGTTCTCCATACTTTCTTCCAAAAAGGTTGTATTAGGTTGAAGTCCCACCAGCACTGTAAAAATATTCCCTTCTCTCCATGTCCATGCCAGCATCTGCAGTTTTGAGATTTTGTGTTGTGGGCCATTCTTGCTGGGGTTAGATGGTATCTCAGGGTGGTTTTGATTTGCATTTCTCTAATAATCAGGGATGATGAGCATTTTGTCATGTTTGTTAGCCATTTGTCTGTCTTCTTTAGAGAAGGTTCTATTCATTTCTCTTGCCCATTGATACCTGGAATTGTTGGCTCTTCTCACGTGGATTAATTTGAGTTCTCCATAGATCCTAGTTGTCAAGCTTTTGTCTGATTCAAAATATGCAAATATCCCTTCTCATTGTGTAGGTAGTCAATTTGCTTTCATTGTTGTCTCTTTAGCTATACAGAAGCTTTTAAGTTTAATTAAGTCTCTCTTTTTTTTTTTTTCAGTTTTTGGCCAGGGCTGGGTTTGAACATGCCACCTCTGGTATATGGGGCTGGTGCCCTACTCCTTTGAGCCACAGGCGCTGCCCCCATTTGTTTATTTCTGTTGTTGTTGTAATTGCCACAGCAGTCTTTTTCATGAGGTCTTTCTGGAGGCTGATAGCTTCCAGTGTTTTTCCTATGCTTTCTTTGAGGATTTTTATTGTTTCATGCCTTAAATTTAAGTCCTTTGTCCATCTTGAATCAATTTTTGTAGGTGGAGAAAGGTGTAGGTCCACTTTCAGTCTTTTACATGTGGATATCTAGTTCTTCCACCACCATTTATCAAATAAGGAGTCTTTCCCCCAAGATATGTTCTTGTTTGGTTTATCAAGTATTAGGTGGTTGTAAGATGCTCGTTACTTTTCCTGGTTTTCTATTTGATTCCAAATGACTATGTCTCTATTTTTGTGCCAGTTCCATGCTGTCTTGACTACTATCACTTTGTAGTACAACCTAAAATCTGGTATGGTGATGCCCCCAGCTTTGTTTTTATTATTAAGAACTGCCTCAGCTATATGGGTTTTTTTCCGGTTCCATAAAAAACACAGAATCACTTTTTCCAGATCTAGAGAGTACAATGTTGGTATCTTAATAGGGATGGCATTGAATAGGTAGATTGCTCTGGGAAGTTTAGACACTTTAACGATGTTGATTCTTCCCAGCCATGAGCATGATATGTTCTTCCATTTGTTAATATCCTCTGCTATTTCTTTTCTTAGGGTTTCATAATTTTCTTTATAGAGGTCCTTCACCTCCTTTCTTAGGTATATTGCTAGGTATTTCGTTTTCTTTGAAGCTATGGTGAAGGGAGTTTTGTCCTTAATTAGCCTCTCATCTTGGCCGTTATTGGCGTATAAAAAGCCTACTGACTTATGGACGTTGATTTTATATCCTGAGATATTACTGCCTTTTCTGATGACTTCCAGGAGTCTGGTGGTTGAGTCATTGGGGTTCTGTAAGTATAAGATCATATCACCAGCAAAGAGGAAGTCTGACCTTCTGTGCTCCCATTCGGATGCCTTTTATTCCCTTGTCTTACCTAATTGTATTGGCTACAACTTCCAACACTACGTTGAATAATAATGGTGACAGAGGACAACCTTGTCTGGTTCCAGTTCTAAGAGAAAATGCTTTCAGTTTTACTCCATTGAGTCAATTATTAGCTGTGGGTTTGTCATAGATAGCTTCAGTTGAATTCAGAAATGTGCCACATATGCCTATACTCTTCAGTGTTCTAATTAGAAAAGGATGCTGAATTTTATTGAATGCTTTTTCTGCATCCTTTGAGAGGATCATAGGGTATTTGTTTTTGCTACTATTGATAAAGTGGATAATGTTTATGGTCTTGCATATGTTAAACCAGCTTTGCATCCCTGGAATGAAACATACTTGGTCATGATGTATGACTTTTTTGATGATAAGCTGTAATCTATTGGTTATGATTTTGTTGAGAATTTTTGCATCTATATTGATGAGTGAAATTGGTCAGAAATTCTCCTTTTTAGTTGGTTCTTTTCCTGTTTTGGGTATCAGGGTGATGTTTGCTTCATAGAACATTCTGGAGATTCCTTCCTCCTCAGTTTTTTGGAATAATTTCTGCAGTATGGGAATAAGCTCTTCTTTGAAGGATTGATTGAATTCTGGTGTGACGCTATCTGGACTAGGGCATTTTTTTGTTGGAAGATTTTTTATTGTTTCTTTAGTCTCAGTGCTTGCAATTGGTCTGTTTAGGAGCTCTATTTCTTTCTATAGAGAGGATGTGATTCCAGATACTGATCCATTTCCTTCATATTGTCAAATTTTCTTGGCATAGAGTTTCTGGTAGAATTCAGAGATGATCTCTTGTATCTCTGTGGCGTCAATTATAATTTCCCCTTTATCATTTCTGATTGAGGTTTCCAGAGATTTTACTTTTCTATTTCCAGTTAGTCTGACCAAGGGTTTATCTATTTTATTTATTTCAAAAAACCAACTCCTCATTTCATTAATTTTCTGAATGGTTCTTTTATTTTCGATTTCGTTCATCTCTGATTTAATTTTGGATATTTCTTTTCTTCTGCTGGGTTTAGGCTTAGATTGTTCTTTTTCCAATTCTGTAAAATGACTTGTGAGTTTGTTGATACACTCTCTTTCTGTTTTTCACATGTAGGCATCTAAAGCGTTAGATTTTGGATTATCCCACAGGTTTTGGTAGCTTGTGTCTTCATTGTTGTTATGCTCAAGGAAGTTAATGATTTCCTCCTTTATTTCTTCCTGCACCCAACTGTCATTCAACAGAAGATTGTTTAATTTCGATGCCTTTGTGTGGGGTTGAACGTGTTTGTTGGAGGTGAGTTCCACCTTTAGTGCCTTGTGCTCTGAGAAAATAACAAGGTAAAATTTCATTTCTTTTGATTCTGTTCAGGTTTGTTTTGTGTCCTAGGATATGATCAATTTTGGAGAATGTTCCATAGGGTGATGAAAAGAATGTATATCCCTTATCCTTGGGAGGGAGTGTTCTATATGCGTCTATCAAGCACAATTTTTTTAGGGTCTCATTTAAGTCCCTTATATCTTTGATTAATTTCTGTTTGGAGGATCTGTCCAGCTCTGTAAGAGAAGTGTTAAAGTGCCCTGTTATTATGGTATTGTAGGATATCATATTGCTGAGACTGAGTAAGGTCTGTTTCAAGAATCTGGGAGCATTTCAATTGGGTGCATAAATATTTGGAATTGAAACATCTTCTTGTTGTATTTTTCCCTTGTCCATTATGAAGTGACCATCTTTGTCTTTTTTGATTTTAGTTGCTTTAAATCCACATGTATCTGAAAATAAGATTGCAACTCCTTTCTATGTCTGAATTCCATTTGCCTGAAAAATTGTCTTCCAACCCTTAACTCTGAGTTTTAATTTGTCTTTTGAAGCTAGGTGTGTTTCCTATAGACAGAAAATGGATGTGTTGTGTTTTTTAATCCAGTCAGAAAAATCTATGCCTCTTTAGTAGGGAATTCAAGCCATTAACATTTATTGAGATAAATGATAGTGTTCTAGTTCTCTTATTTTGTGAGAGTCCATTGCTTAGTTTTATCTTTTGCATCAGTGTGGAAGTTAGGTTCTGTTGTTTAATTTCTGAGTTCTTACTTTGCAGTTGATCCATTGTAATGGTCAGTGTGTAGAATAGGTTGAAGTATTTCCTGCAGAGCTGGTCTTGTTGTGGCAAATTTCCTCAATGTTTGTGCACCAGTAAATGATTTGATTTCTCCATTAATTTTAAAGTTAGTTTAGCAGGATTTAGAATTGGGGGCTGGAAATTGTTCTGTTTAATTAGATTAAGGTAGATGACCATTGTCTTCTTGCTTGGAAAGTTTCATTAGAGAAGTGTGTGGTCACTCTGATGGATTTGCCCCTGTAGGTCAACTGACACTTACTCCTGGCAGCTTGAAGAATCTTTTTTTTTTTCTCTTGACTATGGACAGGTTCATCACAATGTGTCTTAGAGAAGCTCAGTTAGAGCTGGGGTGACCTGTGGACTGACATCCCTCTGAAAGAAGTGTGTCAGAATCTTTGGTGATATTTGGTACATTTTAATTTATAATATTCTCAAGTATAGCTTCCATTCCCCTGGGGCATTCTTCTTCCCCTTCTGGGATACCTATAACTTGTATGTTTGAATGCTTCATAAAGTCCCCTTATTTTGTCAGTGAATGTTTTGCTTTCTCTCTCTTTTCTGCCTCTTTAACTATCTGAGCTTCTCAAGAGCTTTGTCCTCTAACTCCAAAGTTCTTTCTTCTGCATGGTCTAATCTGTTGTTGATACTTTCTATTACATCTTTAAGTTCCCTAATTGACTGCTTCAGTTCCTTCAGCTCTGCTATATCCTTTCTATATTCTTCATATCATTCATCTCTTATTTGCTTCTGTTTTTGGATTTCCTTTTGGTTATTTTCCACTCAATCAGCAGTTTCCTCCAACAGTTTCCATTGTTTTCATCATCTGTATTCTAAATTCCCTTTCTGTCATTTCTAACATTTCTTTATAGGTGGAATCCTCTGCAGTAGATACCTCATGGTCCCTTGAGGGGGGGGTTGCTCTGGGTGTGTTTTTCATGTTCCCAGGAGTTTTCTGCTGGGAACATGAGTGATTTCTTTTATCTCTTTCCTTGCCCTAATTTTCCTTTCACTTTCTATTGATCTTTAAGTTGCTGTGCCTCTGGACTAGGGTTTTGGTAAGTCCTTTTGGTACAGAACCAAAAGGATGAGAAGTTTGAAGAGCAAGAAGGGAGAAAAGAAAGAAAGAAAAGAGAAAGGAGTTGGGGTGGGTAAAGGGGAATATTGACAAAAGAAGAGATGCACAGAAAGAGGGAGAGAGGAGCAATATAGGTGTACAGCAGAGTACTCTGACCCAACCTTAAAACCCCCCAAACTCTGGGGGTGCCAGATTGGGTGGTTTCCTTGAGGTCAGCAGCTCTTTGCTAGCCTGTTTGGACACAGTATCCCACCTCCACCAAGTAGAGAAGAGAAAAATGCTATAAATCAAACCAAAACAAGCAAACGGAAAACATTACGGGATGAAAATGTGGGAAAAAACAAATAATAGGGGTAGAAACACTAGGAAAAATGAAGTTCTGATTGTTGAAAAAGGCCACAATGAAAAATTATATTTAAATTAGAAAAATGAAGAAATATAAGAAGGAAAAAAAAAAGAAAAGAAAAATCTATAGGGAAATGTTGAAATTAAAAAACAAAAAAACAAAATCAAAACTAAAAGCAAAGCAGTATATATATCTTGCTGGATATTGTGGGGTAACAGGTCATCTTCTGGGGTATGACATGTTAATCACAACACTGGTACGGCTGTACAAGATGGAGACCAGAGGCCTCTGCTGATTTCTCAAACCCTGCAAGGTGCGAAGCCTAAATCTCTCCTCAGCCCACTTAAAAGGCACTTTAAACTGTTAACATTGGCTAAGCAGAAGCTTTCCCAGGAAAGCACTTGTCACTTGGATCACTCCTGAAGTGGCTGCCTGCTTGCCCAGTGTACCAGAACTGGTCTCACTCTATGCCTCTTAGGACGAAGGCTGTAAGGCTTCTCAGTCCCTGCCTTTAGGCTGCTCAATCACTAGATTACTTGCTCCTGCCCGATCCTTGCTCAGTGACCCTGAGGGCAGAGCTTGCCAGGGCAGTTCTCCTACAATGGCTCCCTGCAGCCCACAGCACAACACTATTAACTGCATCTGGCTTAGCGGCTCAGACTGGGGCCCTGGACAAAGCTTAAAGTTTTCCACAACCTTGCCCAAAGTCTCCCAAGGTAGTCAAGGTAGTTCAACTGAGTGCCAAGTCCAAAAAAAAAAAAAAACCAAAAAGGCTCACAAGTAAGGTCTTTCCAATTTGCAATATCACTGCTGCTGTACTTACAGCTGTCAGCAGGATTACAGGAAACGAACACATGCAAACAATTGCCAGTTCTTCACTACTTTTGTCCTTCTCAAGGAGTCCAGAAGTCTCATGCTGACTCCTGTATCCCCAAAGGAATGTTTCTGGGCAGATCCCACCACCCAAAGATGCCTGGAGTCCTCTCTCCCCAGACTCACCGTGCCCAGTTGAAGGGAAGCTGTTACTTGGCTGCCATCTTGCTCCTCCCTCTATTTAGTTTATTCTTTACTGTCAGTGGACACTTGTGTTGTTTCTGCCTTCCCACCTGGTGAATAATGTTGCCATGAATCTGAGTTACTGACATTGCATCATCCTATTTTTATTCCTCTGCATGCCTATACTCTTCTATTCCCTTGCAAATGTATCTTTTTACCTTCAGCTGCTTTTAAGATTTTGTTCTCTCCTAATGGTTTTGAGTTATTTGATTAAAAAGTGCCTTAGTGTTTTTTCCCTTCATGTTCCTTGATCTTTGGGTCAGTTGAACATTGTGGATCTGTGGGTTATAATAGTCATCAAATTTAGAAAAAATTCAGCCATGTTTTTCTTCAAGTATTTTTCCATCTCCCCCTTTCTGTCCTTTCATCCGGGAGCTTTGATTACATGTATGTGAGGCCACGTGAATCTGTCCATCACTCACTGACATTCTCTTTTGAACACTTCTCTTATTTCTCTATGCTTAATTTTGAGTATTATCTATCTATGACACTGTCTTCCAGTCCATATCATTTTTCAGAGCGTCTTTGCCATTTATCCATCATAGTCATCTCAGATGTTGTCATTATCATCTCTAGAATTTTAATTTGAGGCTTTTATTTATTTATAGCTTTTATATTTTTACTCAGCTTTCAACACATGACATGCAGCACTTGTTTTAATATGTTATCCTTGTTAATACCTTTGTCAGCTCTGGATATTTGTTTATAAATCTATATTATATGCCATATTATCACTTTTCTTTTTGCATGCTTGGCTTTTTAAATTTTCTTTTTTAGAGACAGAGTCTCATTTTGTTACCCTTAGCAGAGTGCCGTGGCATCCCAGGTCACAGCAACCTCAAACTCTTGGGCTTAAGCAATTCTCTTGCCTCAGCCTCCCAAGTAGCTGCGACTACAGGTGTCTGCCACTGTGCCTGGCTATTTTTTTGTTGCAGTTGTCATTGCTGTTTAGCAGGTCCAGGTTCCAAACCACCAGCCTCAGTGTATGTGGCTGGTCCACAACGTGCTATGGGCACCAAGTCAATGCTTGGCTATTTTGATGGGATATTATGTTGTAATGTTTATCTTTTTAGGTGCTAGATATTTTTGTATTTCTTTTCTTTTTTCTTTTTCTTTACTTTCTTTCTTTCTTTTCCTTTCTTTTCTTTCTTTCTCTATCTTTTTTTTTTTTTTTTTTAGCTTTTTAGGGACACAAAGTTAAGTTACTTAGATATACTTGATCCTTTCCGGTCAGACAGGACTGGAACACTGCTCACCTGAGGGTTAATTCTTCCAACCATGAAGGCAAGATCTTGCTGTATACTCTGCCCGGTGTCTCCCAAGACTTAGGAGTGTCTGCCAGTTGGAACGGCCCTATTTCTATCCTGAGTGAGAGTTGGGCGTTGTTCTCTAATCCCTCAGGATAATTCCCTCCCCAGTCTCTGAATTCCTCACATGCATGCCCTGAGTTTTTCTGGGGCTCTCCCACTGTGCAGCCTCCCAGCTACACTTCTGTCCTGGGACGTCCGTGCCCGTGGCTCTGAGCTCTGTGCTCCTCCCCAGAGACTGCTGGGCTCTGCCACCTTCTGGACCATGGCCGGGAAACTGTCAGGGCCGCAGCTGGGTAGTAGTGGGGTCCCTCACTTGTTCTCCTTCTCCTGAGGGCCTTTTCTGCTTGATGCCCGGTGTCTCAAAACCTTTATTTCCTGAATTTGGTCCTTTTTGTTGTTATTTGGGGTGTGTATAAACTCAACTCCTGTTACTTCATCTTGGTCCTAAGTGGAAATGTTTCTTTAATTTTTAATCGTTTTCATATTTGTACTCAAGTCACCTTTCATATCTGTTATTATTTTTTAAAATATGCATTCTCTTCTTTTGTATTTAGATTTGTCTATTTTGTTGGTCTTTTAAAAAATCAATTTTCATTTATTGTCTTAGTTAAGAGTTCACTTTTCTGCCTTCTTAATATCTTTCCTCATCACCATTAATTAGCCCTTATTACAGCTTTTAAATTTATTTTGGATTTTTCTTTTCTTGACATTCTAGAGTTAAATGCTTTATTCATTTCTGCTAATTTTTCTTTTTTTTTTTTTTAAAGAAATTCATTGAAGGTTATTAAATTTTTCTGATAGGACTTGGTTTCATGGCTATTTATTTTCACAAGGCCCGCAACTGCTGTTTTGATATCTTCTTTAACCTAAGAGTTATTAAGAAGATTGCTCTTTTATTTTCCTTGAATTTGCCACGTGACTACACTCTGGACATTCTCCTCCTTATTTCTGTATTGTGGTCAGAAATGCAGCCCTAACACAGTTGCTGAGACATGGAAGCAACCCAAGTATACCGTGGAGTACTATGCAGCCATAAAGATCTTTTATTTCTTTTGTACATATTTATCTGGATAGAGTTGAGACACATTCTTCTTTTACATTCTGACAAGAATGGAAAAACAACTGTCCGATGTACTCAATACTAATATGAAACCAGTAAATAAATGACTACATGCCCACACGAAAGAAAAACACAAGCGTAGTCTAGCTGGGGGGGGGGGCAGGAAGGGAGGAGGAGGGAGGGTGATTGGCGGGTTCCCTTCTAATGTGCGCAGCATGAGGGTGTTCAGCATACTCCCCGGGTGAAGGGCTCAACTGTAACTTGCACTTTCCCTTAGAAATAAAAACAATGTAACTTAAACATTTGTACCTTCATATTAATTTGCCAAACAACAATGACAGCTGCAACCAAAAAATGCTGGGTTGTGGCGGGTGCCTGTGGTCCCAGCTACTTGGGAGGCAGAGGCAGTAGACTCGCTTGAGCCCAGGAATTGGAGGTTGCTGTGAGCTGTGATGTCACAGCACTCTATCCAGGGTGACAGCTTGAGGCTCTGTCTCCAAAATAATAATAACAATAATAACAATTTGAAGTTTTAAAACAGGAAAATACAGCCTAGAGATTTTGTTCCATCTCAAACGTATGGTGACTGTCTTGGTGATCTGGCACCTGGCAGCCTCCTGTTTTCCTGGGAGAACAACCATGGCCTGGCCAGGGGCAGCTGGGGCGGCTGCTTCCTGCCTGGGCAGGACCAGTCCTTGGAGTCATAGCACGGAAGCCCTGTTCAGCCCGAGCCCCCACGCAGGGCCCAGGATGTGACGGAGGCAGGAGCAACTGAACTTAGTGACTGGCTTCTTTCTGGCCTCAATTCCCTCTCAGTCATGTGAGGCAACAGGTGTTGTTAAATGTAGGTTTCACTATTATTCAGGTGTGGTGAGACTGACAGATCAGGAGTCAATTGCCACTGAAAAGGTACTTGTTATTCTCACAGTTCCCAAAGGGGGGGTGGCATGCCACACCACAGCAGGGGCAGGGACATGGGGTCCGTCAGAAGGCAGAGGGAGTTGGGGGTGCTGAGCAAGAAACTTTAGTGTCTAATGGAAGGAACAGGCCAGGTGGGTAGAGGGGTTTAGAATTGGTTGGTCTGAATAATTTCAGCATGTTCTGGGCACCATGCTCTTCTGGTTCAGAGCTGTGCTGTCCAATGCAGAAGCTACCAGCCACAGGTGTCCACTGGCCAATTGAAACGTGGCTGGTCCAAGTACAGAGGTACTCTATGTGTAAAAAAATGAACATCTGATTTTGAAGCGTTGGAGTACAAAAAGAAAACTTGAAATATCTCTTCAGTAGTTTTTTATATTGATTATATGCTGAAATGCTAATATTTTGTACATATTAGAATTGTCTCCCCAGTTCCCCTTATGCTTTGAAACGTGGCTATCAGATGATTTAAAGTTGCCTAGGAGGCACATGTTGTATTTGTGCTGGGCTCCCAGCCTGCCAGCCCTGAGGTGACCTGCAGCCCCTGGAAGGCCCTCAGAGCCATGGAGATGCCCCAGTTCTCTGCTGATGCTCCCAAGCAGGTCTGGGGTCACCACCGTGTCCAGCACAGACCGTAGCTCTGAGGGGTGGATGGGAGCACCCTGGGCCAGCCCAGCCCCCACTCATGCTCTGCAGGTGTCTGCAACCTTCTCCCTCCCCATCCCATACACCAAGGAGCAGAGAGGTTAGTCCTGAGGCCACATGGCTTATAAGGAACAGAGCAGAAATGTGCCCGGCTGTGGGCACTTGCTGAAGCCAGTCTGCCCTATACCCAGTAGCATCACCACTGCAGGTCCACACCGGCCCCCAGGCCTCCACGTCTTCCTCTGCATCTCCCCAGCTGCCCCTCACACATGTCACCTGCCAATAGATTGGGCACCCGAATTCCAGACAGCCCACAGGGATTTCAGACTGGCCAGTGGGATGCTCTGCTGTCCACTGCAGAGCTGGGCCTGGATGCTGGTGGCTCTTCCTGCCCTTGGCCACAGTGGCTCTGACCCACTGGGCTGAATGCACCCATTGCCAATGCCTGCCTGGTGCTGTCTGAGCTCGGGGTACTCACTCAGGTCAGGGGGTGCACAGGGCAAGGGGCAGGCTAGGCCACAGAACAGGGACAGCCCTGAAATCTCAGTGTGGTGTGGGGAGTGACAAGCCCTGTGAAGCACGGGTGGTGGAGGTGGAGCTGCTTCCAGGTGACTTGATGGCTATGCAGGGCAGGAGGCTGGCAAGGAGACAGCCTTCAAGGGAGCCAGGACAGTACCCTGAGGCCAGGCCTGAACTGCTGGGCTTGGTGAGGTCCCTGCTTCTGGGCGGTGCACAGATGAGGGGGTGAGAACCCAGGAGACTGCACCTAAGGGCAAGGTGGGGACCTGGCCGAAGTGGCAGGGAAGGGCAGAGGAGGGAGGATAGGGAGAAGGCACCCATCCTGCTGACCCGGACAACAGAGGGGCCTTCTCTGATGCAGATCTGGGGATGGGCGGAGAGGGAAGGAGACTGTGTTTAGCCTTCCACAAGTTGAGTGGTAGGAGGACTGTAGCTGCCCAGGTCCCAGGCCCTGGGCCAGATCAGGTCCAACACCTGCTTTCACATCGTCTGAAAGCTATGGACTCCTTTTAAGTTTCTTTCTTTTCTTTCTTTCTTTTCTTTTCTTTCTTTCTTTCTTTCTTTCTTTCTTTCTTTCTTTCTTTCTTTCTTTCTTTCTTTCTTTCCTTTCCTTCCTTCCTTCCTTCCTTCCTTCCTTCCTTCCTTCCTTCCTTCCTTCCTTCCTTCCTTCCTTTCTTTCTTTCCTTTCTTTTTCTTTCTTTCTCTCTCCTTTCTTTTTTTCTCTTTCTTTCTTTCTTTTCTTTTCTTCCTTTTCTCTCTCTCTCCCCCCATCTCGCTCTCGCTCTCTCTTTCTCTCTCTCTCCCCTCTCTCTTTTTTTTTTTTTAGACACAGTCTCACTTTATTGCCCTTTTTTTTTTTTAGACAGAGTCTCACTTTATTGCCCTGGGTAGGCTCAAGCAATTCTCTTGCCTCAGCCTATCAAGTAGTTGGGACTACATGCGTCCGCCACGATGCGTGGCTAGTTTTTCTATTTAGTAGAGTAGAGATGGGTTCTGTCTCTTGCTCAGCCTGGTCTCAAAATCCTGAGCTCCAGCAATCTATCTGACTTGGCCTCCCAGAGTGCTGGGATTACAGGTGTGAAACACTGTGCCCAGCCAGTACTTTTAAATTTTTAAGTGGTTACAAAATTAAAATTAATGGGCGGCGCCTGTGGCTCAGTGAGTAGGGCACCAGCCCCATATACTGAGGGTGGTGGGTTCAAACCTGGCCCCTGCCAAAACTGCAACAAAAATAGCCAGGCATTGTGGTGGGCATCTGTAGTCCCAGCTACTCGGGAGGGTGAGGCAAGTGAAGCACCTAAGCCCAAGAGCTGGAGGTTGCTGTGAGCTGTGATGCCACAGCACTCTACCCAGGGCAACAAAGTGAGACTCTGTCTCTTAAAAAAAAAAATTAAAATTAATATCCATTTGGTATTATCAAAAATATATAAAAACTCCAGGAAATACATGTTGGTGAGGACATGGAGACCTTGAACCCGTGTGCACCACTGGTGGGAATACTGTGGGAAATGGTTTGGCGGTTCCTCAGGGAGGCAGGTGGAGAATTAGCATATGAGTTGCTAGAACATTTCTCCTGGAGGATGGAAAGCAGGGCTTAGATGTCGGCTGCCCTGTTCCCTGTAGCATATTCACAACAGCCAAACGGTGGGAGCAACCCAAGTGTCTGCTGATGGATAATGGACAAATCGTGGGCTCTCCATACAGTGGGCAGGGCTCAGCTTTACGCAGGAAGGGAACCCCAACACCACCTGCCATGTGGATGGACCTTGAGGACACTAGTGCTGAGTGACACCAGGCAGACTCAGAAGGACCCACAGTGCAGGACTGAGACCACTTTCCTCTGCACCCCAGAGGGGTCAGATTCACAGACGTAAAAGAGAACAGGGTGGGGGGCAGGAGGAGGGCAGTGGGTGTTTGATGTGGCAGAGCTTCAGTTCGGGAAGATGAGAAAGTTCCAGAGAAGGAGGGTGATGACGGCCCCACAGCACCGTGAGTGTGCTTAGTGCCACTGAACTGTTCACCCACAAGTAGTTAAAAAGGCACGTTTTATGTGTGTGTATTTAAGCACAAAGGAAAAATCAAATTTGTGACATATACACGTGCTCTGGGGTTCAGATTTCTGCGTCCACACGCCAAGTTTTAGTGGAGTGTGACCACACTTGTTCATCCCCTTGACCAAGCTCCACGGATGCAGCGGATCTGTGACCAACACACCCATGTCCTGAGAACCGTTCGTGCCAGTCTCTACAGGCGATGTTTTCCAGGCCTGAAGACTTGTATCCCAGGGTGGCAAGCTCACGTTCTAGTGTCCCCCAACTGCATCACTGAGACGTGGTTCCCATGCCAGGCAGCCTGCTCATCTCAAGTGTATGTTTCACAAGTTTTAGTATATTCATTCATCACCACAGTCCCTTTTAGATCATGCTCATCATCTCAAAAAGAAATATCGTACCTTTAGCTGTCACCCCACCCCTGGTTCTACTCCCCAGCCTGGGCCACCACTGACCATCAGTGTAGATTTACCTATTCTGGACATTTCCTACGACCAGAATCCTGCTCTGTGTGACCTCAGTGCCTGGGTCCTTCAGCAGCGTGGTGTTCCTGAGGCTGGCCCAGGCCACAGCATGCATCAGAGCAGGTGGGTCCCATGGCGCAGCCAGACCATTCTTTATGCATCCTCGGTTGACGGACATTTGGCAATTTCTGCAAGAAACGTCCTTGTGGGCACCACACTGATTTAAGGCTGTGGTTCTCGGGATGGAGTGAGAGTCCCAGAGTTCCAGAACAGAAGGTGACCCAAACAGCACAGAGAGCCACCACCTCAGACGGTGGGGGGCAGTGTCGAATGGTGTGTGGTGTGTGGGGCCATCCTGGGGAGAGTCCTGGGTCCTTAGGGATGAGTGTTTTAAGGGGGAGGAGCATCTGTTTTTTCCACAGTGGTGCGAGGACTAGGATGGGAGAGGGCGGAGGTGGACAAAGGTGCCGGACAATGGGGCAGAGCTGTGCCAGGTGGACAGGGCAGAAAGCAAGGGTTGTGAGCTTTGCAGACAAAGTTTCTGGGTGTATTTCCAAGGTCCTGATCCTGAGACCCTGGAACTCAGCTGTAGAGATGTGCCCAGGCCAGACCCAGCTGTCCCCCACCCCATACTGAACAGAGCCATGAGATCAGCAGGGGGGAACACCCACCACCCCAGAGAATCCTGAGAAACTAGAAACTACAAGAAATCATTGTTTAAGCTTAAACGCTTGTTCTGGGGGTCCCAGGCCCCGGGTTTCCCAGGCCAGTTTGCAGGTTCCTGGGGTTTTCCTGGCACTTTTTCTTGCAGGCTTGACACAGGTGGGTAGGCACAGTAGGCCAGCCCATCTAAGGCTGGGGTCTGCAGTGACCATCAGGAAAGGAAGGGGTGCCAGGGTAAGTTGGCATCTGCCGGGGTTGGGGAACCTAGGTTCAGAATCAGGGTCCTGACTTCTACCTGCATTGCTCCACTGAGCAGAGGAGTGACTGTAAACACCATTCAGGTTCTCTGAGTCAGCTTTCTCATAAGCCAGACAGGGAGACAGATCCCAGGCCACTTCACAAAGCAGGACGGCCAGGCAGACCAGCCCAGCAGAATCCTTCGGGGTCGGCTTCCTGGAGGAGGGGCTTTCGCCAGCCAAAACAGGAAAGCAGTCCACCCGACCATTCCATTTCCCGAGGTCCCATGGGTCACCACCTATGGCCATCTGGTCCTCTGGAAAAAGTGGCCCTGGCCATAGATCCCCTAAGGTCGGCTCTAATTCCCGGACAACAGCAGGAACAAAACTCTCCCTTTGGGCGGCTCCTGTGGCTCAGCGAGTAGGGCGCCGGCCCCATAAACCGAAGGTGGCGGGTTCAAGCCCGGCCTCGGCCGAACTGCAAAACAAAAAAATAGCCGGGCACTGTGGCGGGCGCCTGTAGTCCCAGCTACTCGGGAAGCTGAGGCAAGAGAATCGCTTAAGCCCAGGAGCTGGAGGTTG
>CAUYON010028684.1:0-15792 GCA_963573935.1 Arctocebus calabarensis
CTCCACACAGCCCACAACCAAACACTGGTAGCTCTTTCTGGCTCGGTGGCTCAGTCTGGAGCCCCAGACAACACTCAAATACCTCCACACTCTTGCCCCAGTTCTCTCAAGGCAGTTCAACTGAGTGCCAAGTCCAAAAGAAACCCAAACAGCTAACAGGTAAGGCCTTTCCAGTTTGCAATCTCACTGGTGCTGTAGTCACAGCTGCCGGCAGGATTAGACCAAACGAACATAGACCAAACGAACACACGCAACCACTTGCCGGATCTCCACTGCTTTTGCCTTCCTCAGGAGGTCCAGAAGTCTCACGCTGTCTCCCTGTGTCCCCAAAGGGATGTTTCTGGGCAGATCTCGCCAGCCAGAGTTGCCTGAAATCTTCTCTCCCCAGTCTCACCGAGCCCAGTTGCAAGGAAGCTGTTACTCGGCCACCATCTTGGCTCCTCCTCCTAAATTGAACTTCTTTAATGGATTTAGAACTATTCAACTTGTCTAATTCTTCTTCAGTGAGTTTTGGTAGCTTGTGTCTTTCAAAGGGTTTGCCCATTTATCTAAGTTTTTAAACGTATGGGCATAAAGTTAATCATAATTTCTTATTCTTTTAACATTTTAGTACTTGGGCGGCACCTGTGGTACAAGGAGTAGGGCACTTACCCCACATGCCAGAGGTGGCGCGTTCAAACCCAGCCCCAGCCAAAAACAGCCAAACAAACAAACAAACAAAAAATTATAGCACTTACATCTATAAATATGAATCCTCTTTAATTCTGATTCTGGTAATTTCGATAGTTTTCTCTTTCTCGGCCATATGGATTTGTAAATTTTATTGACCTTTTCAAAGAACTGCTTTTTAGTTTCATTTTTTTTATCTTTAGTTTTCATTTTGTTGCTCTTGCCTTTTTTTATTTCCTGTCTTCTACTGGCTTTAGGTTTACTTGGCTCCTTTTTTTCTAGTTTCTTATATGTAAGTGTATTGATCTGGGACCTTTTCTTTTCTCTCTCTCTTTACTATAAGACTCTCACGCTATGTGAGAATACTTTGAGTTGTCAGTACTACCTAGTTAAACTGAAACACATAGATATAGATTACACTTAATTGAATGGAGCTTTATTCAATCAAGTGATTCTCATTGTTTCCATTACACGCTAATCAGCAGAGAATCATGTGACTTTTGCTACAGGATTTATTCAAGTGCTTCTTGAACGTAAAAATAATATTATCATCATGGAAAGAGACAAGTGAAATGAATCCCAGACACCTAGGTTTTATTCATTAGGTTAAAAAGGAGGTTCCTAAGGACATTTTCAAGACAAATTGAATCCTGAGGTTGAAAAAAAATTAAAACTGCAACATATGAAATTTATAAAAAATGACACTCTTCATCTAGACTGTGGAATCAACAAGAATTTAATAAAGTTAATCAAATAATTGTAGTTCAATTGCACATAAATTTGAATTGTTTTCCCATTAAAGAGTGCTTGTCTATAAATTACTGCAGGAAAAGCCATTTTCAAGTTAATGTTTTAACCATTAGAAAATACAAAGGGCATTTTCATTAATTAGACACAGCTCTTTTCCCATCTAGTTTATCATTACCTTTGCTAGGTGGAGTCAGTTTAGTACTCAATTTTATTGACATGTGTGATTCAATGACACTATTGGTTTAGAGTTCATCATATACCTGGTAGAATAAACTCATTAAGTATAAATGAATAGTTATGTAGTCATCATCTAAAATGAATTAGTGATGTTCTCCAGAGTCATTATAATGAATGTGAACACAGCTGGAATAAAAGTCCCTGTGAAGGTTATAGGCTTTATTCTGAAATATTTAAGGCTGGAGCTTTCTTCCTATTTTTGAAACTCTCTAGTTTAGGAAAAAGGACTTGATCTTCCCTTGCAGAAGATGCAATGCATGTTGTTACATGCATTTAGTGTCATTTCATTAAAGGTATGCACTTTCCATTGTGGCTTCTTAGGAACTATGGCAGAATATAAAAGCCAGAATTGCCCTGGCTACTTTTATTTGGTAAGATTTCTGTGTATAGGAAAGGGTTGAATTCCATATTCAAAAAGAAGGCTTTTGCAGTTTTGGAGGCTGCCCAATAATTGCTATTGTCAAGATGTAAGATTGTCCTATAATTGATCTGCTCCCTGATTCTTTTCTCTTCCCTGAAGAACACAGATGGGTGTACAGTATCAAAGAGTAAATCTCTCAGCTTTTTTTTTTTTTTTTTTTTGAGATTTGCATCCCTGACTGGTCCACAGTGCTATAATTCTTTTCCGTTATCTAAAGGCAGAAAGGGGTATTACCTGAATGTGTGACCAGGGTAAAGGATTCACTAAAACAATGTTCAAAAATTCCCCATTAGAATTATGCAATGCTAATAGCATTCAGAACCTTGCATTTAACCAACAGTTGCCAATTGGTTGTTGCAGTATACATGCTACATACTAATTAAATTAATGCTTGAGCTCAGAGTGTAAAATTAATAATAAAAGGAATTATGTTTTATTGGCACACAGTTCTTTTCCATTTTTTTCCAGGATTTGTTAACAGATTAGTCTATTTCACAGGTAACACCAATGAATGAGGAAATATTAGAATAAAGTTAAAACAATGACAGACATGAAAGAGGAAGCAGGTACCTATCTAAAGACAGCTATTCTCGGAAGGAACATAGTGAAACCACAGAGAATCAGCATGGGACTCTGAGTGTGGAAAAAAGAAAGGTGAAAAGGGAATACATTTGATCATATCAAAGCACATGCGGGGAAAATTAGCAGGCTAGTGGCCAGAACACCGGGCTCACCTGGCAGGCAGTACAGGTGAGTTGTGAGCAGGCTCTCTCTAAGGCCACTGATTTGGGACCTGCCTATAGTCTGTGAAGAGTCATTGCATCACACAACAGGTGTGATAGGGACTGAGCTCCAGATAAAGCTAACCTGAGCTCTTGGATGCATGGCACCAGGTTGGCAGGGGACTCAGCTTTGGAGTTGTGGCCTTCACATTGCCCCACCAGGCTGGGGAGGGAGTGAACAAATGGGACTGGATGCCAAGTTCTGTCTTGGGATCAGAGAGCTCACTGGCACAATGGGATCTGAGCTCACAGGCTGATCCATTAGAGGCTTTGGGCAACTGCTTCAATGAGTCCTAGAGGCTGAAGGGAGAAATCTTTGGTCCATGGGTCACTGGAACTGAACTCCACCCATATCACTTGGCATCAATCACTGAGTCTGTGGAATAGGCTGTCACTAGCTTGGCCCTGACTCTGCTCTCCCGGTCGCAACTGCCTGCTGCCTGCTCAGCCCTGACCCCAACTCCAGGTAGGAGCAACCCTGCCGCCCTTATGCCCCTAGTCCTGTCTATGAAGCCCCACTCAGAAGCCCTCCTGGCTCTTCCCCAATCTTGACTCTGAAGCTCATATACCAGAGCCCCGGAGCTTTCCCCATGTGTCTCCAGAGCTTCTTCCAGGTCCAGAACATGACCCCAGTATTCCACCACTGCACCTGGGCCCCAAAGCCTTGCCCTGAATCACCAACCACTGCCACAATAATTGCTCCAAAGTCCTAGGCCTTGCCAGGGACCCCTCATCCCAGAACTGAGCCTACAGTACACTGGGATCTGGTTTGAGCAGATGCCTATAGCCCAGTAACCCCCAACGGCTTCCTGGATAGCTTCACCTAGCTGCCACCTCACCTTTGCAGAAGTTCCCAGGAAGAACAGTCCCCACAATACTAGCCTAAGTGAAAAAGGTCTTGTGAAGCTCTCTTTCTGTTCTTCAAAAGTAGAGCTGCAATAAACAGTCTAGTGCAAATGTCCTTATGACATTTGAATTCAGTTTACCTACTGTGATAAATTTACCTTGTAAGATTGATCTCGCTGTATCCCAATCTATAGATTTTATGCAATCCCCATTAGAATGTCATCATCATACTCTCAAGATTTGGAAAAAATAATTCTTCATTTTGTATGGAACCAGAAAAATCCCCATATAGCCAAGGCAATTCTTAGTAATAAAAACAAAGCCAGGGGTATCTTTCTACAAGACTTTAGGTTATAATACAAGGCCATAGTGATCAAAACAGCATGTTATTGGCACAAAAATAGAGACATTTACATTTGCAACTGAATAGAAAACCATGAGATGAAACTAACACCTTACAGCCACCTGATATTTGATAAACCAAACAAGAACACACACTGAGAAAAAGAATTCATAATCAATATGTGGTGTTGGGAGAACTGTATAACCACATGTAAAAGACTGAAACTGGACCTGTCACCACTTACAAAAAATTGATTCAAGATAGTTAAAAGATTTAAATCTAAGGCATGAAACAATAAAAATTCTCAAAGAAAGTGTGGGGAAAGTCCTTGAAGATATCAGCCTGGGGAAAGATTTTATGATGAAGACTTCCATGGCAATTCCAACAACAACAAAAATAAACAAATGAGACTTAATTAAACTGAAAACCCTCTGTATAGCTAAGAAGACAACAACTAAAGCAAATAGACAAACTTTGGATTGAGAAAAGATATTTGCATATTATAAATTGGACAAAAGCTTTATAACTAGGATCTACAGAGAACTCAAATTAAGCAACAAAAAGGATCCAACAGTTTCATATATCACTGGACAAGAGATTTGAACAGAACCTTCTCTAAAGAAGACAAATGGATAACAAACATGAAAAAATGCTCATCATTAGAGAAATGCAAATGAAAACCACCCTGAGATATCACCTAACCCCAGTGAGAATAGCCTATATCAGAAAGTCTCAAAGTGGCAGATGCTGGTGTGGATGTGGAGAGAAGGGAACACTTTTACACTGCTGGTGGGACTGCAAACTAATACAACCTTTTTGGAAGGAAGTATGGAGAATCCTCAAAGAACTCAAATTATACCTCCTGTTTGATCTGCAATCTCATTAGTAGGCATCTATCCAGAAGAAAAAAATCCCTTTATCATAAGGACATTTGCACTAGACTGTTTATTGCAGCTCAATTTAAATTAAAAAAAAATGTGGAAACAGTTTAAATGCTCACCAACCTAGGAATGGATTAACAAACTGTGGTATATGTATACCATAGAAAACTATTCATCCATTAAAAGTGATGGAGACTTTACATCTTTTGTATTAACCTGGATGGGGGTGGAACACATCCTTTTTAGTAAAACATCACAGTAATGGAGAACATTTTCCAAGATTGATCATATTTTTTGGTCACAAAGCATGTCTCAAAAAATTAATTATGTTTGTTGATAATAAAAAGACCAAAAGAAAGGAAAGAGAGAGGAAATATTTTCTGTAACCAATGTTTCTTTTATGAAAAGATCATTGTGGGCACCTATAGTCTCAGCTATTTGGGAGGCTGAGGCAGGAGGATTGCTTGAGCCCAAGAGCTTGAGGTTGCTGTGAACTGTGATGCTATGCACTGTACCCAGGGTAATAGAGTGAGACTCTGCCCCCCGAAGAGGAAAGATCAGTGTAGAATTTTAAAACTATTCACTCTTACTGGTGGCTTTTTTTTCTGTATCCTCCTTCTTTCTCACTCTCCTTCCTTTTTATTTTATATTTCTTTCCACTCTTCACTGCCTTGCCTTTTCCTCTGTTGTCAAACACAACTGCAGATTAATGCCTCTTTCCTTAATCTCTCTACAGTGCTCTTGCCTTCCCTGCAGGAGAGAAAACTGCACCAATTATCACTCTAAATATTCATGTACTTGATAAGACATGGTCTCAGTGAATTAAGTACTGAGTCTCTTGACTAAAAAAAAAATCAAAGTGATGGTAGGAAACTTTTCACACTAACAGCCCAGTGGTAATGCACATAGGGGAGAATAATTAATTGATCTTCATGCATTTGTACAAAATAAATGCAGATTTCAGCATCACTGTGTGCTTAGCAGGTATATGTCCAATATATATAGGGATATAAAAAGGAATGAAATTCTCTGGGAGATTAGGATTTCTTTCTTTTCCATTTCATTTTTCTTTGAGAAGTCAGGAGAAACTTGACAAATAAGCCTGAGTGGTATGAATGGCATAACCTGAAGTTAGGTAAGTGTGGTTTGCAAAACGAAACGTCCCTTGTAATCTCTCCACAACATGAATTTTTGAGGGGCTGGTGGGGATTGGAGTAGGAATACAGCCTTCAGGGTCTAGAGTCAACACTTCTGGCCTTACCCTTTATGCTCTGCAAAATGGGATTCACAAGGAGGAGATTTTTGTCTGTTTTGTTCACCGAGGTAGCTTAAGGAGATTGAAATAGCAGGTGTTCAAAAAATGTGGATGGGTATTTGTCGAATAAACTGTGAATGGACCTGCCAGTTAACCTCTCTTCCTTGGTCTCCTCATCTGTGAAATGGGGCTAACGGTCATAACTGCCTAGTGAAGTTTTGAGCATTACATGAGAATGTACAGCATAGCAAGGTATCTGGCAAAGATGAAAGATGCTCTGTATCTGTTCACCGGCTGTTGACTGCGTAAGTACTTCCTGACTGGCTCAGTGGTGCATACAGGAGAATGAAGCCAACAGACATAGTCCTTGCCTTCTGGAGCAGGGTGGTGGTGGGGGGCAAGGGACACAGACACTAAAACCAACACATGCAGAAAGACAATGACAAATTCTGAGGGGTGCCAACAAGGAAGAGACCAGGGAGGTCAGAAAAAGGAGGACCTCATTTGGATTTTGAGCCAGGAAGGTGTTGTGGAGGAGTGATACTTAAATCGGCACCCAAAAGTTGGGAAGAAATCAATCTAAGTAGATGAGGGGAGGGCCCCATAGAACAAAGAAATAGGGATGCATAGGTGGGGGCCCCAAAGCAGTAAAGATATTGGTGTGTTCAAAGAGAGAGGTGGCAGAAGCTTGGTGAGAGCAGGAAAGAGAAGATGCTGGGGATGGAGGCAGAAGCCAGATCACAAGGAGTTGGCCCAGCGGCAGGGTGGGTTTTGATCTCGGCACCTTGGGAAGCCATTGAGAGACTGTAAACAGGTGGTGATCTAACACACAATCTGTGTGACAGGTGGATTGAGGGAAGGAGTTAGGAACTATTGTCGTGGTCAAGGCAAGAGGTGGTAGTGGTTTGAATTGTGTGGTGTCAGTGGTGAAGGGAGAGAAGTGGATCGATTTGAGCGATCTTCTTAAGGTTGAATTGATAAGGCATTTATTAAGCACCCTACAAATGCTGCTATTCATATGTACCAGACACTGTGCTGGACAATTTATATATATATCCTTTGATTTACTTCTCACTGCAGCCCAATAACGTAATATTTTATTAATCTTTATGGATAAATGTGAATTACAAAGTTTTGACTCCAACACAGGCACACAGCAGCCGGCTAGCCAGCATGTCCTATTATTCACCCTCCCCTGGTTCTCACCAATGTAGTGAGAATAGGAGTTTTGGACCAAGATTTTCAAGGGAGATAAAGTAATCAGGTCCCAGAGAATGCAAAAGTTTTCCCAGAGGGCTGACCTACACTGGACCCTTTTTAAAGGGCACCTGCTAGTGGTCCCTGTGAATAATATCTAACTAGTTTTGACCATGGTATTCTTGGCATCTAGCTCACAGCAGGCATTGAATAGATGCTTAGTGAATGGATCAGTGGCTAAAGAAATTAATAAACAAAACAAATGCGTGAGGAAGGCAGTACACAGCATTACATACCTGATTAAAAGGAGATCATTAGCTGATGGATTCATGAACAGGTGCCTCCAGTGAGCATCCTCCAGCTGCTGTGTTATCAGCAAACAACACACTGCCCCTTTCAAGAGAAGCACCATGGGCCAAATAGAATCTGTGAGGACCTAGAAATTACTGTTCCATTCCTGGTCCAGTGCCTGACCCACAAGAGTTTCAGAGGACCTGCCTCTTGCCTCAAGGTGGAAACAACTCTGCTTGAATCTGCTTCCAGAGCTTCCTGTGGGACTGGACACTTGCTGGCCTCCAGCTGACCCCACATCCTTGCTTAGCTTTTTTCTCTGTGCTTCATCCTACTTCTCATTCTTTCCTTCTCCTGAGAGCAATCTCTGTCAATCACTCAAACAAGAATTCCTATCTCAGGCTCTGGTTTTATAGAACCTGAAGTTAGATACCCACTGGCCTTAGAAATGATTTTCTATAGTAGTCACCGCCAAACCTATATTCACAAAATAAATTATAAGTACATGACCGCTCTGTACTTATTTATGTGCAAACTATATACCTGCATTCCCACCAGTATATTACATATTATAGCTAGTCTTCTGTTTGCCTTCCAATAACCTGAGAATCTCCTGTCCTATATCAATAGCTGGCATGGCTGTTCCATCTACCTAGAGACGTCCTACCCTCCCCTCCCTCACTAGCAACTATGCCTGGCTGTATGCCCAGATTCTGGCCAATGGGATGTAGGTGGAAGTCTATGGGAAATTCTGTAACTTTCCTTTTTGCATTAAGAAAGAGTTGACATTTATTTTTCACTTTCATCATTTTTTAAAATTTCAGTTTGGACTAGACTGTAGGAATGGTGGAGCAGAGAGGTGGAAAGACTTGATTCAAGAAAGTCTTTGCAAAGCAGGCCTGCATATCTCGACACTTTGCTACTAGAGAGAAAGATTTCTATGTTGTTAAGGCCATGTCATTTTTGTTTTGTAGTTATTAGTAGCCAAACTTAATCCTACTCTAGTTGCATTTTCCCCACCCCAATGAGATTTTAACATCTCCGAAGTCGGGATGATTTTAAACAATTAATGGCAATAATATTTGTATTAGTCTTATCTTTCTTAGTAGAACATAAAATCACATTACCTATTTTAATTGATGGCAATTTATATTTGATAAAATTAGGTGACACATTGTAACTTAAAATACTGAAGAGCAGAAAATACACACAAAAACAAAAGTGAAGACAGTTTGATGTAGAGAAAGTGAATATTTAGTTGCACTAATTTAAAATTTCTTAAAAGTATACAAGTTATTAGCCCTAATAATATATTTGGAGAGAACAACATGATTGAATAAGTTTCAATATTTTTAAGGTTTTGGGTTTATTTATAAGCTATGGCCATTTCTAAATACGGTTTAATGAAGTACTTGGTATTATTATATGTCATATTTGAGAAGATACTTCACAAAGATATACGCGTCTACACTGCTGAAGTTCCAAATGAGATCCTCTTACTAAATCTCAATCCTCATTATTTAATCCAAACCAACAGAGAAGCCAAAGTTTTGCTTAAAGCCAGTTCATAAATTTTCATCTTCTCGTTTGTCAGTTGTTTTTGCAAACTAAACAGAAGGTGTTGCATTTTTACATTGGTTTAAAGTCAATGTCATTCTATTTAAATGGATTTTCTTAGGTTGGGAATTTTTCTCCAACAGTTTTAAGTATATAGATATTCAACATTTTTTTTTTTAAATAGAATATACACTTACATTACTAGTGTCAACAAAATCACAATCTCTGGCAATATTTCCAGACATCCATTTTGACATGCCAACTTTGTACGTCTCTTTTGAAAAGCTGTATGTTTTTCACTTGTTGGCTGCTTTCTTGTCAGATGTGGTGAGATCGTCAGTGTTTCTCCCTTGTAACGTGGCTAACAGGTTCCATCAGATGTAAGAGAAGAATTAGCCCTTCCACTCCCTTATTCACTGTGCCTGCGCTTTTAATCCAGTTTCCAGTGTGTGTGTGTCTGCATGGGTGTGCCCACTATTGCTCAGGAATAATTTAAAACCACTTGTCCATTTTGTGAAGGTTATTTTAATTAAAATAACATAATGAATACAAGTGTTTTCTTAAGTGATTCCATCTATATTTCAATCCTCAGTTGTGTGAATAAGGCAGGAAGCCGGGAGGGACGCCACAGTTGCTGCTCGAATTGTGTTTTCCAGGCTACGTGCTTAAATCTGCTGGCTGACAGGCAGCCAGGTCTGGGTGTGGCTGAACATTAAATGGAACAAGTAGCTATTAGTAAAGTCAATTCCCTTTCTCAGTTTTAGATAAAAGTTAAAAAGTAAAGAGTTTTAAAATTTTCTTCCCACATCCTAGTGGATTGATTGCTTATTGTCCGTGGGGTGAAAACACATTGCCTTGGTTTATAAGATAAATTCCTAACCTCGCATTCATAGCCTTCCGCAAAGTGCTCCCACCCACATCTCCATGTTTATTCCTCCTTCCTCTCTTTGCAAGTCTCCAGAATCCTTCAACTCACCTTCTTGTTCTTTCAGCACAGAAGGCGTAATAGTGTAGGGCTTCCCCAACTATCACATGCAAACAAATCACCTGGGGATTGGGTGGCACCTATGGCTTAAAGGAGTAGGGTGCTGGCCCCATATACTGGAGGTGGTGGGTTCAAACCTGGCCCTGGCCAAAAACTGCAAAAGAAAAAAAAAAATCACCTGGGGATCTGGTCACATGAAGATTGACAAGGAGTATGTCTGGGGTGGGGCCAGAAATTCTGCATCTCTAATAAGCTCCCAAGTGATGCTGATGCTTCTGGCCTGTAGATGATATTGATTAAAAAAAAAAAAAAAAAAAAAAATTCGAGAAGAAAACATTCAATTGTCAGGAATACATTTGACTAATTCCCTGATATTGGGTAAGTCACACTTTGACCATCAGCTTTTTAATACCATGGAGGAGCCATTCATTCATTCATTTATATACACCTTCAACAGATATTTACTGAGCACTTAATATGTACCAGGCATCATGCCAGATGTTACATAGGTAGATTGGATGAATCCTGTTGGATTTAAGTACCAAGGAGTTGAGTCTAGTATATTGTTGGGTGAATTAAATGATTAATCATAAATGGAAGCAGATATCAATGTATTTGTAAGTTTGTATGCATTTAAGTAGTATGGATACACACATACATGTGTGCATTTAAATAACATGCACCACATATATATTCAAACACACACACACACACACACACACACACACATAAACACGTTTCTAATTTTTATTTAAATGAAGCCTTTGGTTCACACTGGCCTTTTAGCCTGCCTTACTCTGCTTATCTAAAGCTAGCTTATTTTTATTTTTGTATCTAGCCTATCCCTATCCCTTTAAACTGAGCAAACTCTCTTTCTTAACTTTTATACCTATTATTTTGTGCACCATTTATCTGGCATATAGAAAATACTAAAAAGGCTATTATTTCCTTTTTACAGTAATAACGTTTCATTTTTAATCTCTTCAAAAGGGAATGGATTGGGCCTCATACTTTTGAAATTCAGTGCATTACAGTTGGAAGAAACTGTCCATGTGTATTAACAATAACCATATTATTTTTAGTTTTTATATGTTAAAGAAGGTGATGGCTAATGTGAACTCAGAAATTCTGTGATTTCTTTTTTTCTTATTCATAGGCTTTTGATTAAATGGCATTTTGTTCAAAAGCTATTGTATTTATATGATAATATTGGAAGAACTTAAATCTATACATTAAAAATGACAAATATTCAAGAAACTATAATACAAGACACTTTAAAAAGACATTATTTTAATGGTTATCTATTCCATTCATTGTTCTGTTATTGTTCCTTGAAGATAAAGCCTACATTTTACACTCTGAACAATTCAGAGCAGTTAACCTTTCTCTACTAGGTAGCAATCACTAAATAGCTGTTGAAGAGAAAATATTAGAGACATTTTTAATACAACACAATGAAAGGTTTTGAGGAATCCACAAAATTATATCAGACTAATAATATAATTAAAACTCATGTTTTGGCCAGGTGTGGTGGCTCATGCCTGTAATCCTAGGACTCTGAGGCAGGTGGATCACCTGAGCTCAGGAGTTCAAGACCAGCCTGAGCAAAAGCCAGACCCTGTCTCTAGAAAAAAAAAAGGAACATTATCTGGGTGTAGTGACAGCCACCTAATCCCAGCTTCTTGGGAGGCTAAAGGCTGAGGCAAGGGAATTGTTTGAGCCCAAGAGTTTGATGTTGCTGTGAGCTATGATGTCATAGCACTCAATGCAGGGTGACAAAGTGACACTCAGTCTCCAAAATAAACAAGGAAACCCCCCCAAACCCATGTGTGGTCCTTTCCTCCTTTATTTTTTGCCTTATGTGAACTCAGTACCATCACTGTACTGGCACATATAAGGAGTTACAACAGACTCTTGATCTGTGCCTCTTAAGTGTCTTCCATGAGTCCTGTTTGTGCTTGTGGTGGGAACAAGAGCCGTGAGAGGGCTCTTCACTCATGACACACACTTTCATCACTACAAAATACCTGGAAATTCTATGTAGGATCTAGACTATATCACCTCTTTAGGTTCAGAACCACAACAGATATCTGGTTTATATCTGGTTAAGAACAGGTGAGTGTATGGTTCCTTCATTCTCTTAAAAATCATGACATTTTAAAAATTGATGAAATTTTCTTACATATAATGAAGAAAAAGCACCTAGAAGTCTCTAGAGTAAAATATATTTCTCAGTCCATTCTGATTTTCGTTATCTGAAATTCAAAGCCCAGACAACTTTTGCTGCCAGTTCTCATGCACTCTTCTTTATCAGTTAGTTATTGATACGTAACAAACAATCCCAAATCTCCTAACTTATAATAGAAAGCAATTGTAACTTCATGAGGCAGCTCAGCAGTTTTTTACACTCAGCTGGGCTTCCTCCTGTGTCTAGGGTTAAGGCTGGGCCATGACCTTGTCTGGAACAGGTAAGACGGTTAGGACCTCAAGCGTGGACGCTCCTTCTACAGTTGAAATTAGGTTTCTTCTCACAATGGCAAAGGAGGAGGTCTGGTAAACACACAGAGGCCTTGTGAGGGCTAGGATCTGAACTGGCATAAAAGAAATTTCAAGAATAGGATTGTGCCTTCTATTCCTATTTTACTCATCATTGTATAAATAATAAAATTATGACATATAGAAGATGATGATACAGGCTTTGGAGAGAATGAGGGACAGAGTCTGTGTATAGCCTAGTGAAGGGCAATGCATGATTTGTAGTTCCCAAATCTTAGTTTAGATTTCTGGCTCTTCAAGTTTGTATCTGTGGGGTCATGGGCAAATGGCTTAGCGTATGCTAAGGTTTAGTTATTCATCCTTAAAATGTGTATGATATAAACACAGAGAGAAAATATTAAACATGAGAATGGAAATATATAATATATGCCAGCCTGAGCAAGAATGAGTCCCCGTCTCTGCTAAAAATGGAAAAATAGAACAAAACTAGCCTGGTATTGCGGTGGGCACTGGTAGTTCCAGCCAGTAGGAAGGCTGAGGCAAGAGAATCACTTGAGCCCAAGAATTTGAGCTGTGGTGATGCCACACATCATCATCTTCACATCTGTGAAGATAGACTGAGATTTTGTCTCAAAAAGAGAGAGAGAGAAAGAAAAGAAATATGTAGTTCATGGAAAGCACTTGGTACATGGCAAAACCATGATGAAAGATCACAGAGGATGTGACAAACTGCCTTAATGGTTTCACGTTTGCATTCCCCTCAATAGTAATCTCCAGGAGGGAGGGTTTGTTTTCTTCTTTGTTTTATCAGCTACACTTAGAGTAGTGGTTAGCACATAGCAGACTTCAAATAAATACCTGTGAAATGAAAGAAATGATAAATTCCAGTGTTTACCAAGTGTAATTTGCTTTAGTCTTCCTTAAAATAACTCGATGCTAAAACGTTTCATTACAGCAACTCGGAACAAGACGTTTCTTTTATTGTTAATAAAAGATTGTTTAAGAGGATTTGGTAAGTACACATTTATCTTTTATATATGCCATACCTTTGGGTCTTCTGGCAGTTTTTCTTATTTGATGTCAAAAAGAAAATACACATGGAAGAAATTTTTCTATCAATATTTTGTAGTAATAAATGAAGCTGAATCATATGCACTGGAGACTGACAGAATAAAAAAAGGACTGCCTAGCATCTGAGTGTATGATTAATGTTTTTAAACACACATTTGTTCATTTAGCCTGTGCCTACATGCATCCTCCATCTCTTCATTCTCATAATGAGTTTCAAAGGCAAAAGTAATTATTTTGCCAAAAATATAATTTAGCACGGGGCCTATATTTATTTTAAAGAAGCATGAGCCATCATTTGCTTGAAATTGTCATCAACTTCCTTCAAATTAATGGTCATTTAAAAAGCTTGCCTGCCCCCACCCCTTCTTCACTCAGGGTGAATGTAAGCGCACATATCCAGGGAGGGCGATGATCGATTTAGTGGTTCATGCTCATTGTTTCCATGTCAGAGTGTTTACATTTTCCTTCAGCTTTTCCTAATGTGGTGTTGTACGATTTCCTGGAGAAGTCACCACTCTCTCAGCATCACGGCATGTGTGAGCACTTCTTTGCTTATTCTTCATGTAAGGCATTTAGTTAGAATTTAACAGAGAAACAACAACAATAGGAAATATCTTTCCCCACCCCAGTGAACACAAAAAATTAATCATCTCAGAGAGTCTATATTAAACCTGACACTGTGCACAATGCAAATGTGGCACAAAGTCTATCCTTACATTTATTTGCAAATATGTACAGATATGCTTCATATAAATTAATCCTCCATTTCATTATAAGGAAGGAATTACGTCTGTGGTCAAAGGATGGCAGTGGTGGGGGGAGAGTTAATCTGATTTAGCACAGCATGTGAAAAATTAATTGAAAGTCAGAACTCCATAGTGTTTATTATAAAGTAATTTCACACCAGCTCAGGATTAGCATGGTAACGGGTGACAATAGGTCATCACTATGTTAATTGAAAGACAGTGTGCCTTGTAAAGAAGGAGAGAGAGAAAGAGAAGGAGGGGGAGAGACAGAGAGAGAGAGGGAGAGAGATTTAGAGACACAGGATATAATGTATGAGATGCTGGTGGTTTGGGACAAAGGGTATAGAAAGGATGGGACCCTACTGAAAAAGATAGCCTCTTGCAAAATCAAGTGGCTCTCCTTGGGTAGCCTAAGCAAACACTGTGTCTGGTGACATGAAGCTCTGAGATCCCTGTGGTCTGAAGGGTTTTCTAGTTGCTGTACCTTTCAGAATTGGCTGTGTTCTAGCTGGGAATGTTGCCAGCTCTCTGGTGGTGATTCCAGGATGAGCAGAGGAGAGGGAAAGCCCAGGGGCTTGGCCAAGTGATTTAAGTTCTCATTTTTTATTCTCCGAAGACATAGCTTGGCTCTCAGGAAATCTGAACTCTCACTCAGAGGGATTAGCACAATCAGCATTAGTGGTAAAGTGGGGGCATCTTTCATGCACCAACCTCAGGGTCAATAATGCCAATAACAGCAGACAAGTAACAGAAAATAACTTGTCATTTTGACATCGTGCTGGATCAGTGGCCACGTCAGCATCTTCCTTCCAGTAGATGCAGAGTCCACCAAACTTCTCTGTCTGCAGCAGCCACTGCCCACTCCACTCTGGCCTCTCACCCAGGGGCTGTGGTCTGGGATGTGCCATCCAGGACTGTAGCCTGTGCTTCAGGAGCTCAAATAGAAAAGCGCGTTTTCTGTCGTATTTGCATAATGGAATGAGGTGTTAAAGAAGTTTCATGACTAGCAGGTCATGCCACAGACATACAGATCACATGAGACATATTTCAAGTGAGAACTCTGTGTTATTAATTATGCATTTTCATACGAGCAACCAAAGGAACAAAAAAGTGAAGGAAGGGGAGAGCAGAGAGAGGAAGAATGAGGGAGGGATGGGGAAAGGAAGAGCAGAGAGAGGGAAGGAGTAAGGGGGGTGGGGTCTTGGTGTGTGCCACACCTTTTGGGGGCAAAACACGATTGTAAGAGGGTCTTTTCCTAACAAATG
>CAUYON010028686.1:0-28861 GCA_963573935.1 Arctocebus calabarensis
GATATTTATTGTTTGTTTTTTGAGATGGAGTTTCATTCTGTTGCCCCAGGCTAGTGTGCCATGGTATTAAGTCTCATAGCAACCTCAAACTCACGGGTTGAAGTGATCTTCCTGCCTCACCCTCCCAAGTAGCTGGAACTACGGGTGCCAGCCACAACTCATGGCTAATTTTTCTGTTCTTTTTTTGTTTTTAGTAGAGACAGGGTCTGAGCTCAAGCAATCCTCCTGCCTTGGCCTCCCACAGTGCTGGGTTTACAGGCGCCCAGCCTGATTCTTCCTCTTTAGAGTCTTCACTTGGGGAGGAGGCGGGATGTGGGGGCCCTCCATGACACCTGCGGCAGCCCAGCTCTGCCCTCATTGCCTCCTGAGCGCTTTGCCCTCGGACCTCCTGTTTTCCTTTGCAGATTTTGGAAGGTGGCTCTTGCGTCATAGTCTCCCTGCCCCGTAGCTCTCTGGCTTCTTTCATGCTCTCTATGCTCAGCTCTCTCCAGCTTTCTGGCCGGAACCCTCAAATCCTTTTGTCTCTCAACAAAGTCCAGGTCCTATCAATCCAAAATCCTTCGCTTTTCAGACTTTTATCTTCACAGTAGATTTCAAGAGCTTGTTTTTGAACTCAAAAATCAAAAATGTGGTCTTTTTCTAGACATTATCATCTTTTCCCTTGAGGGCTGAGAGATGTAAAGCTGAACCCCCGGGGACAGGCGGGGGGCCGGGGGATGAGGGGGACAGAAAGCTGAACCCCAAGGAACAGGTGGGGGGGCTGGGTGATGAGGGGGACAGAAAGCTGAACACCAGGGCACAGTCAGTGGGAGGATGAGGGAAACAGCAAGGTCATCTTCTGTCGTCTGCAGTCCTGTGGAACAGCTCAGAGTGGACCCAAAAAAGTATGGTGAAGCCCTAACTCCAGCCGCCTGTGAATGTGACCGTACTTGGAAGTCAGCTCTTTGCAGATGCAATCAAATTAAGATGAGGTCGTACTCAATGAGGGTGGGCCCTCGTTCAATAACACGCATGTCCTTAGAAGAAAAGAGAACACACAGACAGATACATAGGAAAGACGGCCATGTACACAGACACACGGGAAAGACAGCCATGCTGACAGACACCCGGGAAAGACAGCCATGTAGACAGACACACGGGAAAGACGGCCATGCATATAGACACCCGGGAAAGACGGCCATGTAGACAGACACCCGGGAAAGACAGCCGTGTACACAGACACGTGGGAAAGACGGCCATGCAGACAGGCACCCGGGAAAGACAGCCATGTAGACAGACACATAGGAAAGACAGCCATGTAGACGGACACGTGGGAAAGACAGCCATGCAGACAGACACCCGGGAAAGACAGCCGTGTAGACAGACACATGGGAAAGACAGCCATGTAGATGGACACGTGGGAAAGACAGCTGTGTAGACGGACATGCGGGAAAGACAGCCATGTAGATGGACATGTGGGAAAGACAGCCATGTAGACAGACACATGGGAAAGACAGCTGTGTAGACGGACACCCGGGAAGGATAGCCGTGTAGACAGACACGCGGGAAAGACAGCCCTGTGACCGGAAACAGAAGACAGGAGTGACCGACCCATGGAAAAGCCAAGGAATGCCAAGATTTGCTGGTGACACTGGAGCTGGGAGAGGCAAGGCATTCTCTCTCTGAGAGCCTTGGGAGAGAGCACAGCCCTGCTGGCACCTTGATTTCACACTTCTGGCCTCCAAAACTATAAGTGAATAAATGTCTGTTGTTCTAAGCCACATACTGGGTGTGATATGCTCTGGCAGCCCTAGGAAACTAACATGAACAGGTGGACAGGGGCTGGGCCTACCAGGAAGTGTAGCCACCCCCTGCTCTCTGCTGTCAGACTCTAAGATAGACGAGCAAATTAGTGAATCATCTTTCAGATGCAAGAGGGTAAACATTCAGCCCACCTGGGTTTAAGCAAGAGAAGAAATCTGTTGACTTAACCAAGGTCTGGGAATAGATCTTACGGGCATCAGGAGTGGCTGGATCTAGGTACTCAAAGAGCTTTACCATCACCTGATCTTGTTCTCCCCAGGTCAACCCTTCTGCTTTGTCTCTTAACCCTATGCTTTCATTCCTTCCCTATGGTTATCTTCTACCAATTTTCCTTCATCTTTCTCTGTTTAGCCTATCAATCCACAATCAGTTTTTAGCCTGAAAGCTCATTCAGTACCCAGCAGTGCTGTACAGCAGTTATCAAGCCAGGCTCTCTGCCAACGCTAGCTCTGTGTTCTCGGGAACGTTACTTAACTTCTCTGTGCCTGGCTTCCCTCATTTGTGGAATGGGGATAACACGGGTGTTGGCCTCACAGTGTTGTTTTGAGAACTGCGTGCCGCTTGGTGAGCTCACACATGGCAAATGTGGAGAACAAGGCCTGACACAGTGTGCACCCTGCACGCAGCCCCTGGGTATAAAAGTAGTGGCAGATTATGCAAAGTTCACTTAAATTAATAGCAGAATATTTCGAAACAAGCCTTGACACACACTTGCCATCCTCAGAAGTGACACACATGAAGACAGTGCAGCCCAGAGAGGTTTAGAATCTTTCCCCAGGTCACCACATTAGCAAAGTGTAGCCAAGATTCCAAAGGTTTTCTATTTCCAAACACTGAACTTTTTCACTGTATGTATTTAATCTCTGGCTTTGTCCCGGCTCTTTCTCCTCTGTCAACAATAATACCGAAGTCTCCCTCATCCTGAAAATACCTTCCCCTCTGCCCTGCTTGGACCTGAGTGTTGTCCCCTGCAAGCCCCAACCTTTCCATCATCTGCTCCCCTTTATTTGCTGGGACCTCACAGCAGTAAGTGATTAACACTCGCTTTTCCCATATTTCCAGTCCTTACTGACCTTCTACCCTTTCCAGCCCTGTTTTCTTCCTGGAATCCCCCCAAAAGTGCTCTCTTGAAGGTCACCAAACATCTCTCAAATGTCAGATCAAATGGCCTTTCCTGAGGCCACCATCCCAGCCCCTGTGAGGAAGGTCCCCTGCCTCCTCCCTGAGTCCCGACCCCAGCCCCAGGCCCTGCACCCCTTCATCCTCCACCTGGGGCGCAGAGGACCCTGTGAGTGGGGCCCCGCATCCCTTCCATCCCCCGCGCAGAGGACCCTGTGAGTGGGGTCCCCCCATCCCTGCCATCCCCCACGCAGAGGACCCTGTGAGTGGGGCCCCCCATCCCTGCCATCCCCCGCTGGCCAGAGACAGTCCAGGCTGCTGTTGCTCACCAGCAGAGCCTCAGGTCATCCAGAAGGAAAGGGAAAGAGGCCAAGTTCCTAATGTCTGGAGTTTGTCTGTGAAGCTATAGCCCACAGAAAAGATGAAAAGAGTTTTATACTACTTGCTTCTCCTGAAGAAAAATGCTCCCATTAGGCCCAAAGAGAGAGGGGTAAGGAAAAGAATTAAATGAGCATGGGGTTTTTCGGAAGGAACCATGAACCCACCCTACAACCAGCAGGAAAACCTCTGATGTATTTGCCAGTCTGAGAGTTCGGAGCCCGGGGCAGCAGGAGGAACCGGCATCTGTCAGGAAGCAGAGGCCAGGCCTTGGGACCCACAGAGGGCCACCACCCCACCACACACAGACACACAGAGGGGCTGAGCCAGGCAGCACTCAGTGGAGGGGCAGGGGAGGAGTGGCCAGCCTGGCCCGGGAAGCACACTCTGCAAAGGAGGCCCGGAGGACTTGCCCACAGGGGCCAAGGAAGAGGCGATCTTCCCAGCTGAGCCACTGCCACATCAGTCCCTGAGGGCCGTGAGCACTCTGAAGTGAAGGAGAGGGGACAGGAATCTGGATTCTTAATGTGCTCACGGTGAGTCAGGGACATCATATTTCTGCTCCTTGCTGAAAGGGGGCATCGAGGAAATCCCTGGCCATCACAGACCCAGGCCTTCTCCTTGACACGGTCAGTTTTCAGAGCCTGTGTCCCCTTCCGCCTATTCATGTCTATTAGAGCAGAGGGACTACAACCACAATTGCTAAAACCTCCAGCCACTGTGCTGTCATTATTGACTGGCCCGTCTGAACCCACAGCCCCGAATGACTCTGGCGACACTTCCCATGCGGTGGGTCTGGACCCACTGAGCACGCCTCTCCTCCCTGGGCTGTGTTCTGCGTGTACACTCCCGAGTTGATGTGCACGAAGGCCCCCCGAGGAAGGAATTTCTACCCCATTTACATGTGAGGAATCTGAGATGTGCAGATAGTCACTCACCCAAAGTCACGGGCTTAGCAAGAGCAGAAACTGGAATTGTAAGCACCCAGAAGCCCTTGTCTCCGTCTCAGGGGGTTCTCTTGCTCCTAATCCCTGTCACAGGTAGGAGTGGGCTTCACCTAGTACCACCTGGCAGGTTCTAACTTGTGTCGGCCGCCCTTCTCTCCTCCAGACACCCCAGCCCCCATCCAGGGGTGGCCAGGGCTGTCGACTCTGCCTGCCACCTCCTCTGCCCTGCACTGCCTGCCCGTCCCTGCAGCCACTGCCCCAGGCAGGGGCACAAACTCTCACTGAACATTGCACCTCCAGCCCCTGGCACTCCACACCCACATCCCCTCCTCCACATTCTGGGAAACCCATCCTCCAGAAACAGATATCTGATCAAGGAACTCGTCACTCCATCAAATAGTTTTTGGTGACTTCCTATTATCCCTGGACATGACACCCAAGGTCCCTCTGATTTGGCTCTGCTGACCACATAGTCCCTGTGCTCACCTTGCTCCAGTAAATTTTTTAAACAGGGGGCCAATTCACTGTCCCTCAGACCAGTGGAGGGCTGGACTATAGTTTAAAAAAAAAAAAAAACTATGAACAAATTCCTATGCACACTGCACATATCTTATTTTGAAGTAAAAAACATCGGGAACAAATACAATTCTCCAGAACTCTCCATGCTTCTCCAGGCCTCAGAGTTTCTGCTCAAGCTCATGCCATCCCTGGGACCCTTTTCCAAGCCCAACTCTTGCCCCACCTCCAGAGCCCGTAGGGGTCCCGCTCTGTGCTCACACCTAGGGAAGATGCTCCCAAACACCCTGAACTTACCTCCATCACAGCCAGGGGTACCCTGAACTCCCATAACTTACCTACTTGTGTCCCCTCTCATTAGACCAAGCTTCTGGGACCAAGAGGCTCATCTGCACATCTAAGTATCCGTGAGAACTAGCCCAACGCCTGGTATGTGAGAGGGTGTGAGTAAAGTTTGTGGTGAATGAGCTCCTGTCACATGCCAGGTGCCCAGAAAGCCCTGCCCAGGCATTATCTGATGTAAGTGTAGGGGTGAGGGGAGGTCCCTGAGAGTCCCCTGAAAAGTCAACTCACAATTAATAAGAGAAAGGGTTATTAGCCATGCACATGGGGAGACTTACCGAGCGATACTCAGTATCCCAGTGGGATCCAGACATTTTTTATCCACACCTTTTAGAGGAGAGAGGTGATATGAGGATATGGGTGACTCTGCTTGGGGGCAATACACTGTTGCTAAGGAGGATGAATAGACACTTGTGAGGATGAATGGGTAAGGGACACAGGTGGACTTAGAAATTAGCCTGAGGAATAGGTGTTGTGTTTTAAGTGATTTGGGCTAGACTTGGCTGGATTCTTGATCTTCTTTCCTGCAATATATTGAGTTAACAGGGAGAGGAAGGGACGTTTGACGTTCTTTTGATCTGTCAGTCCGGATTTATCCAGACAGAAGGAAAGCCCCTCCCAGTGCTTTTTGATCTCCAAGGGCCTGTAATTCAAAATACTCTTTATACCAGGGGTCCTCAAACTACGGCCCGCAGGCCACATGCGGCGGTGTGAATTGTATTTGTTCCCGATTTGTTTTTTACTTCAAAATAAGATATGTGCAATGTGCATAGGAATTTGTTCATAGTTTTTTTTTTTTTAAACTGTAGTCCAGCCCTCCACTGGTCTGAGGGACAGTGAATTGGCCCACTGTTTAAAAAGTTTGAGGATGCCTGCTTTATACCAAGGAGTTGTATTTTGAGGTAAAATTTCCTGATCGCCTTCATAACCCTCACAGCAGCCATATGGGATAACAATCTTTGTTTTGCAGATACTTGAATGGAGGCTGAGAACCAGAGAGTCACAACTTCTCCAGTAGGCTCATGAGTGGCAGGTGGAGCCACGCCTCTGTGGCTTGGATTCCCAACCGCAACTTATACCCCAGAGTTAATTGTGCACTCAGCCTTCACCTTGAGCAGATGATAAGCTATCTCTGGAATTATGCAGAGTTAAATTGCACTGTAGGGCCCTGTGAGGACAGCGAGGTGTTGTTTAATGGGAGAGCATTTCCAGGATCCGTATCAAGGGAACTGGCCACCTCCTAACTGTAGGTCCAATCACAAGCTCATGGGGGTCTCCTCAGCTTCAAAGAGAATCAGCAGCTTAACAAACAAGAAATCATGACACATATTTAACAGAGAGCCCCAGGGCTAACAGAAGGGTCTTCATACCATTTTCTTGAGGAAGGACTCTACGCTCTGACAAAAGTTTCAGGGAAGCAGGGCTCATGGACTCTAAAAGCAGGATGACCAGCTGTCCCTTTGCAGAAAAGGCTATTCACAGACAGAGCCCTGTGAGGTAATGAAGTCTTTTTTCTCCTTATAGTTATTTTTCAGACAGTTTTTTAAAGTTTCTCATTAGGAGGAAAGCAAATTTGATGCTGCAAACTTTAAAGATCCTCCAGAGTGCCAGTTAAGAGGGAGGTTCTCTCACAGTGGTGAGCAATGGCTATTTTTAGTCAAAGTTTCACTGCTAATGTTTCATAACTTTCAAGTAACTATTCAAGTTGATATATTCAGCTGAAAGATGATCTTGGGTTTAGGCCCAAATGAGCAATTTACAAAAGACATGCTTTTCCCAAATGCTTTGAGTTTCATGAGGATGTTTAAAAACATTTTGGCTTTTTCTATTCTTTTCACCTTGAGTCTTATGGTGAATAATACCTCTTAAAAAGGCTGATGTGCCTTCTGCTTCCTCTCCTAAGTATTCCTCTTTGTCCCCCATGTTTAAGGTGCTACCATTGTTCCCCACACCAGATTCACCAGAGGTAGGACTTCTGGCTTCCTGAGCCCAAGGTGGGTTCACCAGGAAATCATATCCTTGCTCCTGTCTTCAGACCCAAATGAAGGGTGGATATAAGCTCATAGACCTCCACAAGAATGGCTTCCTAGAAGCCTTATGAAATTCTCTCAGGAAAAAACCAGTAATAAAAAGCAATCCAAGTTGTGATAGATGTGAAAATATTGTGTGTAAAAATGTCAGATTTTTCTCATCATTGGCATCAATAGTTGGATATTTGCCTCAGACGCAGCAACACAATTTTTTAGTGTGTTGTGCAAGTGTGAGCCACCATAAGCATGAAGTCATTAACAGCGCAGAATTTCTTGTTCTCACCCCATTTCTGGGGACCTTAGATAACTTAACAGCCATATCCCCCTCTCTATGGAGAGAAAGGGTGGAGAGAGAAGCCATCGTGAAGATGTGAGATTAGGTGAGTTGACCAAAGTCACATGTCTCCAATGAGGTAGAGGTTGAAACTCATGTCTGACTAACTCCAGTTTTGTCTGCTCAAAACCCAGAGAGGATTATAGAACCTGGCTGCTGAAATAACCAGGAGGAAACAAGAGCTGTTCCTGGGGTGGCCTGATCAGAAACAGCAGCCAGTTAAGCAAAACTCACACTGAAGGAAAATGGTACTTCTTTGAGTTACTTTAGGGACATTTGCCTAAGCACAAATGGTACTAGCAGTATGTTCATGAACAGTCCATATTTTAAAGTAGTGCTTTAAAAGTCATGATGGCTGGGGCATGAAAGTTGCCCTGCCATTTTAAAATCAGCCAGAAGACAAGTAGTCAACCATCTGAGGGAGTCCAGTGAAGGGCCAGAAAGTGGGGTGGAGCATCACAGAACCAGGTAAAGGTAAGAAAGGGGGCAGGAGACAGTTGCCCCAACTCTTAAGGGAGGATAGATTTGTTCTTGGTAATGCAACCAGGCTAGTCTTATGGTGCACAGATATTGGGGTTTCTTATTCACATATTATATCCAAAGTTTCTTGCTTGGTGAACTATGTATACATTTCCCTTGTCTGGAATTAATCCTTCCCAACCATTTCCCTTAGGGCACTATTGAGAAACCCCTACTGGAGGGACTAAGAGGGACACAGACAGGAGAGGTCACTATCCTCTGATAAATTTTGATAGTATAGCCTTATTAATAAACTATCTAACAGAACAATGAACTATCTAATTTGCTGTCTCTAAGATTAACCACAGGGGTCCTAGCTCACTATCTTTGGAAATTAACTGCCTGCAGAGATTATTTTCACAATATTTGAAAAGAGCTGAGCAGAAAGAAAGTGTAATTCCTCCTCCTTTACATTCAATAGGCCAGTCTGGCCAGACTACATTGATAATCCAGTCTCCAGGAGAAGAAAAAACATGAACACCCTAACATCTCACAGCAGTCTCCAAGCAACCAGTCTACAACAATCAATTTTTCTCCACCCCTTTACAGCCCCCCATAAGATCTCCAGCTGCTTGTCCTCCGCTTGGGCACCTCACCTTTCTTTCTTTTGGGTTTTACACCCTATCATTTTTCTCCCTCTCCCCACCCCCTTTCTCTTTCCCTTCTTTCTCTCTTTCTCTTTCTTTCTTTCTCTCCTCCATCTCTGAGAAGGAAAATAAGTATTTACATCTTTGTATCATAATCTTTGTGTCGAGAACTCTTTCCTCACCTGTGCAGTAAGTCCCCATCCTAACACCTGGTGGCCCATACAGGAACTGCACTCTCCTACCTCTGTCTTGAAAAACTCAACTTTTCCACCGCTGTCTCAAGACTACTCGCTTCTCTGCTACACACTCCCAGGACAGCTTTCTTGGTACCCTCATTCAGAATTCAGAGAGTCTTTCGGACTCTAGAAGTGATCGTCTGCTCAAGGTTGAGAGTGACAGCTTTTGTCTAAGTTTGAGCTAGAAGAAAAACTCGGAACTGGGTTTACCCACTGGAGGGGCACTCACCACTCCTGCCCCCGGCGTGACTTCTAACCACCCACATCAGACTTCTCCCCAAACCCAGGAATACTTGGTTTTAGGGAAAACTTCCCTCTGAGTCTCTGTCTGGGTCAGAACTCAGGATGCCCATTTGCTGGCCAGATCTCCAGTTTTCAGTCTGACTAGGGGTCAGGGATCTGACATTTAATCAAAACTCTGAAGGTTGACTGAGTCAGGGACACTCCCCCCCACTTCAGACCTTTATTTCTATTGACATATGACCATCCCTAAAAAGTCCTTTTCTTTCTCTTAGTTGTCATCATAGGTAACAGTCAGCCTCACCCAAGGACTCCCCATCGGACTGTATCCTTAAAAATTTTAAAACGTGGGGACTTATCTAACCTCAATCTCAAATATTTAGTGTTCTTTACAATATAGCCTGGCCACAATATGAATTAAATGACCTGAAATTTTGTCCCGAGAATGGATCTCTTAATCACAATACTATTCTGCCACTCAATCTGTATTGCTACTAGCTTGGCAAGTAGTCTTTACATTTAGGCTTTCTTTGAACTTGTTAGACTTCTCAATCTTCATTCTACCTGCCACATGTTACTTCTTACCCCTACATCCCTTCAACTCTCTTCAATTTACAAATGATGTTTCTATTTCAGCTTCCCCCATTCCTCCTCTTTCTTTTTCTCCACCTCTACCACTCTCACCCTGCCACACTCACTCCGGCCAGCAACACCCCCACCCCAACATCAGTGCACCAGTTCCTCAGTGGAAGCTGGGTCAGACAGCATCATAAATTACTCAGAGTCAGGATGAAAATCAAGCCGTCTTTGTTTCAAGACTATTTGAAGCCTCTTTACCAATTTAGAATGCTTTGTAACTCATTAAGAGGCCTAAGGCTACACAAGACAAACCTACCAGTACTCAATTTACATAATAAATTACTTGAGTCTGGGTATACAGCTGGTGGTTTGTCACTGATTAACAAACCTTTAGACAAAGCTTCATTTCTTTAACCAATTACTCAACAGGTCTGGAAAGTCTTATAAATCTCTTATAAGTTATACTCAGCCTGTCATCCCCAATCCTCTGCAAAAAATTGAAAAGACTCATTCAGCTCTTAAATAATAGCTTATAAAACTTTTCTAGAACTATGACAAAGCTGGATAGATCCCCTTCCCTAGCTCTTTTCAGACTCCCATAGGGTGCCTATGTGCCCTTGAACTTACATAGGGGTGTTCTGTTCTCTTATCCTTTTTTAACTTCAGTGTTCCCACCCTACTCAGCACTTACCTGCCATCAATAGAGCTCACTCAGCAACTTCTTAGGGACCTTCCTCAAACCCAGCCTCTTAATTTACAGAGACTACAACATGTACAGCCCAGAGACTGTATTTTATTTAAAGATCTCCCAGGATAAACTGGGCCCCTTCCAATGGAAATTGTATCCTGATCCATTTCTCCCAACTCAAATCTACTGATTCTCCAGAGAAACCTTCCTCCACCCACCATGCACTCCCTAGAAATCCAGTAACCTATACCTGCCATCCCATCACCAGTACATGTACCAGACTAGAATTCACCCGACAAAAGCCCTCAAACGCTGAGTTTTATTAATAAACTGTAATATATATGTTTTCTTGTGTCTTCTTGTCCTCCTCTTTATGCTTCTCTTGTTCTGTGAATATCACCACAACCCAGCTTACATACCAGGCCAATCTGTCTTTTACCCTTACTGGCAACTTTAATAATAACCCTACTTTCCATATCCCCCACTGAAGATGTTCTATATCATCTCTATTTTCCTACAGTCCAAGAGGCCCTCCAACTTCTCAGAACTATGAACTCTTCTCACTGCGTGTGGCCTTAGTTGTACTGACTAACACCCCTTTTAGGACCCCAAAAGCTCTGCTTTTGGTATTCATTTTTAGACCCTACATTCTCTGCTATTTAATAACATTCATATATAACCAAATTCAAACCCTGTTTCACTCTCCAAGAAAACCCCCCACTTGCCTCTACTCTCACTTTTAAAACCATCTGTTTTCAACCCCTCACCTTTAATGACTCTCAAAGAGACTATTAGGTAGGGACAGCTCTACAAGCCTAAGTCAACAGAAAAATGTCTCCAGAAAACTCCCACCAGAATTCACATCCCCCAGTTTCTAAATTTATTCACAAGAATATTAATTCTAACCAAAGAAAGAGGGAATGATTGGATGACCTTGATAATAAACTATCTAACAGAGAAAATTAACTAATTCACTGTCTCCAACTTAATTGCAAAGATCTTCATTCACTACTTTTGGAAATTAACCACCCATGGAAATTGTTTTCAAAGCATTTAAAAAGAAGTGAGCAGTCAAAAAGTGCAAATCCTCCTCCTTTACTTTTGCCAGATCAGTCTAGCCAGATTAAATTGACAAGCCAGTCTCCAGGAGTAGGGAGAAAAAAGAACACCCTAGAATCTCACAGCTATCTCCAGCTAATCAATCTATGACAATACATTTTTCTTTGCCCCTTTACAACCCCCATGAAAACTCCAAGGCACTTGTCTTCCCCACTTCCCCTATCTCTCTTTTAGGTTCCTCACCCTATTCCTTCTCTCTCTGTTCCCTTCTTTCTTTAATTCCCCTTCTCTCTTTCTCGCCTCCTCAAGAAAATAAATTTACTTCTTTTTATGAATAATCTTTGTATCAAGAGTTCTTCTTCCACTTACACCATGAGTCCCCATCCTAATAAGACTCTGGATCTGAGAATAGGTGGGATGGAGACATCTCCCCCATTAGTGCTTGGAAGTGACATTCATTCTCTAATGGGTCTGTCTAAGGCCACACAGTTGTCCATTAAGGAAAATAAGGGAAGGGAGGTGCATTTATCATTCATGGGTCTCTTCAAGGACATCACACTTGCCAATAAAGCAGGACTAAAGGAAATACCAAAATAATTCAAACCTCTACTAGGAGTTTGAGATGCCCTTTCCAATCAAGAAATTTAAGTACCTACCAAATGTTCAGCACTTTTTACTCAATTAAGAGGAGGCTATAAGCCCTGGAGAATGGGATTCCCACTTTTAAAATTTTATCATGTGCTTAAAGAAATGAGATGAATAGACTTCACATATATAATAAGACAAAGCAGATTAAATCTAGTGCTGAATTATGCATTTAGGAAGAATGATCAGAAAGGCCAGCCTCGCCACAGGAGCTTGCAGAATGTCGTTAGCACACTGTCAGAAGGAGAACTGATTCAGATGAGTGGAAGAAAGATCAAAAAACTGAAGGACAGTGAGTGGGAAGTGAAATGCTAAATGCAAGAGCTGGTAAACGTCCTCATCTGTAAAATGAAGACAATATCAGTCTCTTAAGCTTCATGGGACTTCTCTGAGGAGCAAAGATATTTAGTAGATAGTGTGTTTCAGTACAAGCCTGAGGATAAACTCAGAAGTCTTGGGATCCCCATGAGGATGCCCTGCACCAATCACAAGATTCCCTGCCAGCTCCTCTCCATCTGGGCAGCCTGCTGGCCCAACAGGCTTCCCTCAGGTGGAGAGGAGTCCATCTACCTTTCCAGCAATCCAGCTTCTGTGTCAGCTCGCCTCACTGTCCCCAGCATTCTCCCTCCATGAAGACCAGGGAGGAGACCTCAAGATTGGGTGTCCTGGGGCAGCCGGAGCCACGTGACATTGCAAGAATTCCGGAGTTCCCTGTGAGTTGAGTGAACACCTGAAGGTTGGTCTCACTTGCAAATTTTCAGGCAAGAGGGGGTGTTTGTTTGGGGCAACCAGCAAGAAGCTGAGGGCAAGACTTCCTGTCATGGGAGCAAAGGGAATGGAGGCCTCTGCAGGGGCCCAGAGAACGGTGTGGGTGCCCATTCCATGAGGGACATTAGGATTCTCTGCTTATGGAGAGCATCAAAGTCCTGTCAGCATCAGCCCAAGATGCAACGACAACCAGAAGCATGGATCGTAACGTCACACAGTCAACCCAGATCACATCGCCTTTTTTCCCAATCTCTTAACTTCATCATCAGTGGATGCAATGGCTAGAAGAGACAGGGTGGGAGAGGAGAATGAGGAGGAAGAGACAGGTGGGGGGCGGCTGAGGAGAGGCCGCTCTGCAGGGGAGAGAAGAGAGAGAAGTTTGTGCAGTAACCTCACCAAAGCTCGAGTACCACGGTGAGACTGTTCCAAGGATCGGTGGGGCTGAGAAAGAAAGGCAGGCTCTGGCCAGGGAGTCATGGAGGATACCTCTTCCCAGAGGAAGGGAGGGTTCACCCTAGCAGGATTAGGAAGGGCAGATATTGGGGAAAATGAAACTACAGGGTTTCCCTGTTTATCGTCCCACGGAACTGACACTTCACAAGAAGCCGATTTCATTTGTATCTTTGAGAAATGAACATGTTCAAATTTCCAAAGTTAGTGTGCCAGGCTTGTCCATAAGCCTACTGCTCAAGCTCAGTCAGTATTTACACAGGTGCCTCTTATCAAGGAGAAAGAAAGAGCAAATAGCAAAGCAAGGGCTGGATAATAGGCGCACAGGACACAATGTGTTTTCCTCTTGCCCCTTCTGTGGTTCCAGGTAACAACAGAAGCGACTCTCCCTGATTCAAAGCAACCCCAGTTCTGGTTGAAAGAAAATTCCCAAACGGAGGTTGTTTCAGTGAGGGCTACCTTCATACACATTGAATATAAGTAAAAAAAAAAATATTTACATTAAAAAGCATGCTTTAAACTAAACCGTTTTTTACAAAGCAGGTTTCAGGACCTAATATTTCAGTGGCTTTGTGGGAAAATTACTTGAATGGGGGGAATCATTATATCCAAAGTATTCAAAAAGTTCCAATTACCTATTTTGTTAAGTTCCTATAAAATTATTAAGATCTTTGTAATTATTTTTCAGTTATATTTTAGATGTAAAGTTGCAACTTACTCTATAATTCTCTGGCACCCTGAAGCTATTAATGAAGATGTTTGAAGGCTCACTGTGGCGCTTGCAGCATCATGCGTGGGAGGCCTCAAAATCCTGCCCTACAGCTCCTGTTTACTTGCTTGGGGGGATATGGCAAAGGGGACCTCCCTTATGTGGCTTCCTTCCCACAACCTTCACTTCACAACTAGAGACAGAAAAACAAAGGAGTTGGATGGCTTTTCCCAGGATCATGAAACACCTGCATCAGAAAGGAAGTGGACGGTCTTTCAGTCTTTTGGCCAAGTCCACACAGATAGATTCTCAACACAGTAGGAACCATGATGTTGGGAACCTTTTATTCCTCCAATGTCAAGAGCGCAGAGAAGCCACATGGACAAGATCCTCAGAGAGATCTTTCTTTAGGCTGTGACTCTAGAGCATAGACAGTCGCCCTATAAGAGAGGTGGACGTGAGTCAACCATGCAAGGTATTCGATCTTTTTTTCTTTCTGAGACTTGCCAAATCCCAATGAACGCTAAACAATGTCATTAGGAAACATCAGTACTTTTTGCTGAACTGCTTAATTTCAGTGTTGATCCCATCCAAACTGCCCAACCACACACAGAAGCACAGGGGAATCTTTTATGCCCCTGATGTGGAACACTTGTGCGAGTCTGAGTGGCTCTGGGCTGGAGGAGTCTGGTGTTTACCAATTCCGATGGCAGCATCTTGGGGATCCAACTAGCTGTTGAGCTATCTTTTGAGCAACTTACCTTATTCCCGAAAGCCAAGCTCCATTCCCAATATGTATTTCTTCATCCCTGCCAATAAAAACATCTGAGGGCTACAAACCCAACTTCAAAATCCCAAGGTCAAATCACTTCCAAAATGTCCTAAGACTTTATCTTCTTGTAACAGGGCTTCTGAAAGCCATTCAGACAAGTGAGTCCATGTAAAGGAAACGGAGTGTGTGCTGGGCTGAGCTGTGTGACCCCAGAAGGCACGTTGAGGCTCTAACCCCCTGTACCTATGAAAGCACCTTATTTAGAGATAAGGTCTTGGCAGATGTGAGCAAGTTAACAGGAGGTCCTACTGGATCAGGGTGGGCCCTAAATCCAATGACTGTCCTTATAAGAAAATGAAAATCCAAACACATGGACACAGATGAGAAGATAAACCACATGAAAGCAGGCAAAGATTCCCGAGATGTAGCTGCAAACCCAGAAACAGTAAGAATGGACCCCCGCAGCCGGAGGGACGCTTCCCAGAGTCTCAGGAGGCATCACCCTTGTGATACTTGGATTTCTAAATTCATTTCCTAAAACCCTGAGAGAATACATTTCTACTGTTTTAAGCCACCCCTTCTGTGGTACGGTCTTCGTTATGGCCACCCAGGGAAACTAACTCAGGTGTGTTTAGGTTCTAGGTTTTTCCATTTGTTTAGTTTGGTCATTAGCATGTACTTATTTCAAAGGTGACAAAGTTCACTGGCGTTTCTGCCTCTCCTGTGCGGCAGCTCATAATTGGCAATGAACATCCCACCTCCTTCACCCTCCTTGCAGCTCCTTATTTTACCTTCTCCAGCTTAAGGCTGAGATAGGACTTCTCTAGAAAGATGAGGCACCCCTAGACCCTTGGAGCTCTCTGCACACCTGGGTCCTGGCATCTTCTCAGCTGACAGCAGAGCCATCCAATGACGTCAGGAATTTGCAAACCCAGTGTGTAGTTCAGACAGCAATAGATAATAATAAAATATATATCTTTGGATATAATAATATAATAAATATAATAAAATATTTTTAAATATAAATATTTTATATTTATAATATAATAATATAATAAAATATATTATATCTTTGGATATAATAAATAGCACATCAAATGAAATGACTCGAGGCCTTTGCAGGAGACACGCATCCGCGCACATAACACTGACAGGGCCTGCGAGTCGGCCAGCCTTGACTGAGTGTGGGTAAAAGCTGGAGCCCGGGGCTGAGCGTCGGAGATAGCAGCCCTGTTGTTGGTCTCCTTACTGAGCTGCCATAGCTGTCAGTAAATCATCTTTGCCTGTCTGGACTCCAGGACTCAGCGTATGACACCTAATTACCCAAAGTATTAAACGACGACAGAATCACCAGGAGCCCTTGAAAAGCCAGGAGTCACATTGGAACCAACAGCAAAGTGATCTGTGTTCCTCGGAAGTTGAGGAGAAGAAAGACCTATCCTGAATATTAGGTTCTTTAAAGACCCCACGCAGATCCTGAGGCGAAAGATGAGGCTAACTCCGAGCAGCCCCCAGTGATAATCATCGACAGTAAACCTTCATCCCTGACCCCAAAATGCCCTTCACGTGGCCAGATTCTAGCCCGCTCTGTGCATCTGAGCATCCAAAGCCCTCTTCGGGAAAGCCAAGCATTTGCAGGACTCTGGCAAGACAACAAAAAAATAAATGAATTAAAACAAAACTGGAAGCCCAGCTCCCAAAGCACTGGATCCTTTCAGGATTCTTCACGAAGGAAGAAAGGAAGATGGCTCTGGGCTGCAGGAACGTGGTGTTTACCACGTCTTTCCAGCACAGAGGAAAGTGTAAATGGTCCACGTGGGAGAAGGGAGAGTGGTGGGACAAACACACCTTCTGGGGCTGACTGTGACAGCACGAAATGATTAGGGGACCCCAGAGAATGGTCACAAGTTGTGACGGGTTGACTGCGTCCCCCTAGAAAAGGTATGTTGGGACTCTACTCCTGGTCTCTCAGAATGCAACGTGATTTGGGGACAGGGTCTTGGCAGTGAGAATCAAGTTAAAGAGGGGTCACTGGGATAGACTGTATTCCAATATGACTTGGTGTCCGTACAAAAAGGAGAATGCCACAGATACCCCCACAGAGGGGTAGGTGTGTGTGTGCATATGTGTCTGTGTGTATGTCTTTGGTGTATGTGTGTGTGGTGTGTAGGGTGTGGTGTTGTGGGCTGGAGGTGCACATGTGTGTGTGGTGTGCTGGTATAGGGTGTGTTTGGTGTGTGTGTGAGTGGTATGTAAGGTGTGGTGGTGTGGAGGGTGTGTGTGTGTGTGTGTGGTGTGTTTGGTGTGTTTGGTGTGTGTGTGTGGTGGTGTGGAGTGTGTGTGTGTGGTGGTGTGGGGTTTGGTGTGTGTGTGAGTGGCATGTAAGGTGTGGTGGTGTGGAGGGTGTGTGTGTGTGTGTGTGTGTGTGGTATGTTTGGTGTGTGTGTGTGGTGGTGTGGGGTGTGTGTGTGTGGTGGTGTGGAGTGTGTGTGTGGTGGTGTGGTGTGTGTGTGTGGTGTGTTTGGTGTGTGTGTGGTAGTGTTTGGTGTGTGTGGTGTGTATGGTAGTGTGTGTGTGTTGTGTTTGGTGTGTGTGTGGTGGTGTGTTTGGTGTGTGTGTGTAGTGGTATGGGGGGGTGTGTGTTGTGTTTGGAGTGTGTGTGTGTGGCGTGTTTGGTGTGTGTGTGTGGAGGGTGTGTGTGCTGTGGAGGGTGTGTGTGTGTGTGGTGTGTTTAGTGTGTGTGGGGGGGGTGTTTGGTGTGTGTGTAGTGGTATGGTGGTGTGTGTGTGTGTGTGGTGTGTTTGGTGTGTGTTGTGTTTGGAGTGTGTATGTGGTGTGTTTGGAGTGTGTGTTGTGTTTGGTGTGTGTGTGGTGGTATGGTGGGGTGTGTGTGTGTGGTGTGTTTGGTGTGTGTGTGTGGTGTGTTTGGAGTGTGTGTTGTGTTTGGTGTGTTTGTGGTGGTATGGGGTGTGTGTATGGTGCATGCAGTGTCTACAAAGGAGCCGGTGAGAGCTGTGTCTGGGAAAGTCAGAGGGACCCTGACCTTGGCGTAACGCTGACATCTCCCTGAAGGGCTGAGCTCTGCCTCATGGTCCCACAGAGGGGTGTGAGCAAAGGCCAAGAGACCCCTCAGACACTGCGAGGCCCTGTGGGCAGCAGAGGAGGTAGGGACAGGAGGCCAGCTGGTGATGGCCCAGTGTGGAGATGGCCAAACACCATCCTCGGGGCTCAGCTGGAGGAGAGGCTGGGAAACGTCTGGGAGACAGAGTGAAATAAAACAACAAAAATCATCCCAATCCACGGCCAAGTGGGGGGATGCTGGGTAGGTCACAGTGACACAGTGTCGCAGAGAACATGGATTAGGAGCAGGGACTCTGACCTTGGAGACAGAAATAGTCCCGGACTAAAACCCTGAGTTTTAGCATCTGAAAGACAGAGTCTGAGTCTCGTCTGTAGCATCTGTTAACTGTAACCCAGAACTTACCAGTCTCCCTGTGCTTCTGGTTCTCCAGTTTCCAAAGTGAGAACTGAACCCCGACAGCACAGACCTCAGATGACTGCGGTGAGGAAAGAGCCCCAGAAAAGCTCCAAGTCCGGCCCTCATCCAGCCTTCACTGCCGTGTGAGGAGGAGAGCGCTGAAGACCAACCACGCCACAAATCTGATAAAACCTGAATACCCTCCCAGAAAAGTGCCCTGTGCACGAGCACCCCATGCAGGCCTGCCCCCCCCACACACACACACACACTCACTATTGCACAAACCTTCCTGGGAAACACGGGCTCTCTGTGGCCACCATGGATCCCATTAAATGACCCCAGACCAGGATGTCAAGTTCCAGTCTCCATGGAGGTGTCCTACAGGCATTTGGAAACGTGGGTACGCATCTCCACACAATAGTCAGGACCAGAGAAGTGAAGTTGGGAGTCTCCGGCTTATTTCTCAACAAGCTCGTGAAGACATCGCCCAGGAAAGTGGGGTCGTAGGAGCCCAGCAGGCTGGGGACGGCACCTGGGAGGCCATCTGCCATCCACAGGTGAGGGGAACAGGGCCAGCAGAGCAAAGGAGAAGCCCCCACTCTGGGTCCACAGAACTAGACCCGGCTGTGGAGCACTGAGACTTGAATCCCAGCTGGGTGAGGTCTTAGAACACATCCACCGTGACCAAAGCCCGTTTGCAGTCATGTTAAATTTCATTGAGTTACAGTTCACCATCAGATCCTTCTATTTCATTTAGAGGCTGGATTTTTTTTCTAACTTGTTTCTCCAGCTGTTCAATTTAAATTTGTTCCTTTGTGTAAAACTGTATTTCCCAAACCAAACTCATGCTACACATTTAGAAGTAAGATTATTTTTATGACTTATGAATTTATGTATGAGACGTTTTACAAGCATACCAAAAAAAAATAACATTTAGTTATGTGCGTTCACAAATTGGCTTTATGGAAAAGAACAAAATTAGATGAAACCACAGGGATTCTGGAAAATCCCATCGTCAGATTTGAGAGTTTCCGGTGGGTACCAGTGGGCAGAGAGCAGTGGCCCAATACCTGTCAGTTTCTCATACTCCTCCAGTTTCAGAGAACAAAGAGGAAGGGAGGGCGGGAGGGGAGACGGGAGGGGGAGCGGGAGGGAGGGAAGAAGGGAAGGAGGGAGGGAGACGGGCAGGATGTGATAAGCAGAAGGCATGAGGTGGTGGCATCTGGTGACTGGGGCTTCTCTCTTAGGTGTTGGGATTTGTGGGGCTCCTTCTCACCAAGTCTCATGGTAGCCGGTGTGTGTGTGTTTTAGCTTTGTTATCCCAGTTGCTCTGGGTGTTTTTAGTGCGGAATTGAGTGAGTTTCCAAAGCCAGGCCACTGCCTTCATCTTTTTTATGGATGGAGCTTGGACCTTTTTTATCCGCAGCCTGATTAAGCATCTTTTAGTGATGGACACAAGTTCCACTGTCAATGAGAATTCTTCCCATGACCTGTCCTGGTAAGCACTGTGTTGAAACTTGCAGAAAACCTAGAGACAATTGCTGACCACTCTTTGCAGAAGCATGCATCACCAAGGTCCCCTGGGAGCACATGGTGGAGAATGTGGCAGGCGTAATGACAGACACAGACAGGAAAGGGCAGTCTGATTCAGGCCCTGCATCTGAATCCAAGATTGAGGCTACCCTCCCCCAAGGTAGCCTGGGAGTCTGCCGTGACTCCTTAAACAACGGTGAGAAGTGAGGGCCTTCTGTCCTTAGGAAGAGGAATGCTGTTTTAAGCCTCTCTTAAATGCCCATGATCCCTAGCATAAAACAGTTCCTGACACATGTAATAGATCCATTTGCATTTTATTTTAATAGATCCATTTGTATTTTATCTTAATTTTTTTAGAGACAGAGTCTCACTACATGGTCCAGGCTATACTCAAACTCCTAGACTCAAGCAATCCTCCCACCCTCCTCAGCCTCCCAAGTAGCTGGTCTTTTTTAAAAAAAATTTATAAATTATTAAGGGAAGGAATGATGTTTTGAATTCTAATATCCTCACTTTCAGTCCAGGTGGTATTATTTAAGATTGTAACACTTAGGGGGAAAAAGCAGAGAAACTCTCTGAAAAATCACTCTTTTCAGACAGGCTCTGTAAGGATAGACTGTGAGTATATAACATGCCAATTTTGAGAGAAGACTGCGAGATCATGAGACGTCTCTTAGGGTGTTGATTGAAGAGTAGAAAATAAATGGGCTGTCTTTTTACCCCCTGAGAATGCTTGCTACTGCCTTATCCTAGTGCACAAAAAGTCAGGCTGACCATCTCACTCATGGGTCAGTTTTGATGTTTACAGACTTAACAGAACCCAACAACAACCATTCTGATCTGCAGAATAGTGACCCTGAGAGATTTACTATGACATCTGCAAGGCCTCATTCTTATTTGAAGGACCTAGTTAAAGATGCTGTAAGTATTCAACTCTTTCCATATGGTTAACCGAATAACTGGCAAACACATCTGGAGGGCATTTGAACACTCAGCAGGAGTAGGGGAGGGGAAGGGGTAAAGAGAGCTTTCTTTGATTTCCTTAATGGATGTGGCAATGATGTGCTTTTCCTAGTGAAGATTCAATATAAATTAGTTTAGTTGCCTATAACAATGGCCAGCCATAAGGATTAATTCTTGGTTACTATGTAGTTAATTTCCTAAATGGAAAATACATACTAGCATAAATATTCAAATGGCACCACAGGCCATTAAAACTCCATTTGTTCCACAAACAGAACACTTGGTGATTTTGGAACCAGCTTCTTTTAAGTAGCAGCGATAACAGAAACGTCTAGATCTTCAAAGTCTTTTGAGCACAAAATAAGAGAAAGGATTGTATTTGTTTACTGGAAGAGCTGGGAATTTCTTCTCTATTTCTTCTTGATTTCCCAGGATCGTTAGACTTCTGAACTGTACAATAAATTTCAACTTTATGATAGCAGTCGATGGAGTCTGGACTAAACTATTTGTTTCCTGGGATTTAATGGAGTGGTCACTTGGAGATGGTCTAGGACCACCAGGATGTTTCTCAGACTCCGCCAAGATTTTTATAGCTCTGAAACATTATTTCTGCCAACAGAAGCTCTGTGCTGCAGCAGTCTTAAAAGAAATTCACTGCCTGCCAGCGGGTTCAGAATGTAAAAAGATTGAATAAGAAAAATTAAATTTGGAAACCCCTGGAGAAAGGACATAGATTTCCCAAGTGAGCTATAAGACATAACCTCTCATTTCTTTTTATCTTCCCTCTGACTAATGTAATCTGGTTATTTTGTTCTCAGAGGAGCCTGACTAGGAAAAATAAGAAGAAAGAAGAGGGGCCAAGGCCACCAGACAACGCACATGGGTCAGCCTCAAGGCATGCCTCCCCTAGACCCTGTTTTAAGTGGAGAATTTGCCCCATCCTTTATGGCCACAGTGTGGGCCAACAGAATGTATGGGACATTAGTCTGTACTCAGAAGCAAAAGGAAGGTATGTATGGTTATGAAGAAAGGAATGGTGCCTACAACTCCTTTTCAAATGGAGCACACCATTACAATTTAGGATGTGCCCATGGCACCTGCTTCCCCAGCTCCAGAAGCCTTGCATCCTCTTAACCACATGCAAATAAACTCATATTTTCTGAAAAAGAGCCATATAGATGTTTTATGCTGAAATATTGCAAAGGAATCACATGACTATTTCTATTGTGGAATGCCTGGTACGTCAAGCTATTTCCTAACATTCCATCCGTGTTGTAGACACAACCCTCCACACATAACAGATGAGAAACTGAGGCTAAGACAAGCGACTTTCCCCAGCTCAAGGAAATGACCCAGCTGTTGTTACAGCTCCAGCCACTCTGACCCCAAAGACAAGGGTCTTTTTTGTTGGCAAATATAGGTGTAGTCCACTGCCTTTTTCTTTCTGAAAAAAAGAAAATAATAATGATATTATTGAATGACTAATTAGTTGTTTCTCACTAGGGAAGATGGCACTCAGGTGAGTGAACACCTAACACGGGACTTCATGGGTAACATAAGCCTAGAGGTTTTGTTCAAAGAGCTCCCCCCACCTACAAGACAGCTTGGAGTTGTCAAAATCTGCCGGGGTGCAGTGGGGAGCCTCAAACCTGCCCATGCCGACTCCCCATGCAGGCAGCCTGCCCTCCCAGCCCTGACTTCTGCCACAGCCACCTCCCTTCCCCCGCCACAAGGTACACCACTGTGTTCCAGGGCAGCTGGTCTCCAAAATGCTACAGAATTCCCAAAACCGCTACTTCAGATTCAGACTCATGGACTGCAGAATGTGATTGTAGAACCTGAAATTATGGTTCACAAAGAAAAGTAACACTTGAAAGCAAATGTAAATATGTTCATATTCACAGATATAAAACAACAAAACTTCCCATTGTCAATGGCATTTAGACATTTTAATTCAGCAATGTTGTTTATAAGGACATTTGTTTCCATCTATTTTCCCTTGCTTGGTAGGGAATTCTCAAGCTCTCTGTCTTGCCGAGGTCGTATGGCTGCTTTGAACCAGGAACCAGATATTGCTTTCTATAGCTCTTCCAGAACAATTAATTTCTGTGTCTGCCCTTCCCAATAGAAGGTGGGGCAGTTGCTAACCTCTCTGCGGCTCCATTGCCCCAGCAATACTAAATAACATACATATTTGAGATACTTTGGAATATTTCCTTGATGACAGTGGAACAGGCATCTCTCATACCCTCATGTTTAACCTTCATGCTTCCACACTGCAGTCCCTGCCCTCGGGCCCTCTTGCCTATACCCTGACCCCTGTCTGCTGTGGTGGAGTGAAGTCTCTTTCCGTCCTCCATAACTTTCAGTGAAAAAACTATGTATTTTGACTTTGCCTTGTTTTCACAAAATTACTCACAGGAGCAACTCCTGTTTCACAATTACCAGAAGTGAGATTCTCTCAGACAGAAGCAAAGTGTCTACACTTGTATTCACATCGGTGGAACCTTTGGCTGGGAACAGGCTGGCCCTACAGTTACAAGTCAGTCTCATTTCTCCTTGGCAGCCACACCCATGACATCCCTTCCTGATGGGATCACATCATCCCTCTCATCCTTGCTCCCTCTCGCTGATCCTGCTCAGCTGCAATCTGTTCCCAGCATGGCAGCCTAAATACTCACATCACCCAAACCCTGCCCATCCCTCCCCACGCCAACCCTCAAGTGGCTCTGTGTCCCTCCATAGCATAGCTCTCCATACTGTGTCTGTCCCAAGATACCCGAGGGACACCCCCATAGCACAGACTTTCACCAAGCCGAGGCCAGAGCCTTGGGGAGGAGAGGAAGGATGTGCATGTTTTCCAGTGGTAGGGAATCTCTCTGGTTCATTTGAATTTTGACCTTCCTTCCTCAGTAATTTCTGCATCCTTTTCCCATCCCATAACTCCAGAATCTGGACTGATAACCACTGGACTGGGATGTATTTCCAATTCTTCACTGTAGCCTACAACATCCTTTGTGCTCTGACCTATGCTGAGTCTCCAACCTGCACCCTGCCAGGGCCACAGCTTCCTGCTCCAATACCTGGTAAGTGTCCAGCATGAAGTAGGCACTCAGTAAGTGGGGAGCATTTCTATCAAGAAATGGAACAACCCCTGTGGATGTGAGTGGATGCCTTCAGAGGGGCCAGGCACTGTGCTAAGTGTTTCATGTCCATTGCCTTACATATGTCTAATTGTCCCACTTTACAGATGGAGAAACTGAAGCTCAGAGACGTGAAATCTACCTAGTAGCAGAGACAGCTCCCAATGTGAGTCTACCTGCTTCTACATCTGTTCTTATGATAACTAGCATTGACTGGGAGCTTTGTTTATCCCAGGAGAGTTGTATTCCTGATAACATCTTCTGAAATGGATGCTATTCTCACCCCTCTTCCAGGACTTCAGGACATACAACTGAGCATACAACAATCATCATACAGGTGATTTGACATACAACAATCATCATACAGGTGATTTGACTCCATCAAGACTGACTCTGGAGCCTGTTCTTCTAATTAGATACAGTCTAAGGTTTAATTAAAACCAAATATTATGTGCTTCCTTGACAGCTGGCAGAACTGGAAGGACCTCAGTGGCCCTCCCCACTCTGCCCCTGCAGATAAGTTTCCTGGGACCAGCACAGAGCCTGCTCATCCCTGAGCAGCAAGGTTCAGATCTCTGCCCGCCCATGGAATTAGACGAGCCAGTCACATCATCCCACAGGAACCAGAAGACAATACACCTTTCTCATTCCTAAAAAGCCAGCCTCCCATGGCCCATGGTCACGCACTGTGTCCTTGAGTGTTCCCCCATGGCACAGCGGCCTCCTACCCTGGGTTGGGAGTGTATGTGACTGATAGAGATGGCTGTCAATCTCAACTGTCCAGGGCCAGGCACCGTGTCTTTAGCCACATCCACAACCCTAAGGTGGGACTCCCTCCCTCACCCACAGGGAGAGTAGGAGGCAATTAAAGCCCTGGAGGCAGCAAGGCAATAAGAGCCAAAGAAAGATCAGATTCGCTTTTGAACGGAATGCACAAGCCTGCTGGTCACCATCCTTTCCTTCACTCATGACGTAGTCACTGAGCACCTGCTCCCTGCCAGACACCAGGAATAGAGATGGGAATCCCACAATGAGCAGAATTGACTTGGCCCCTGACCTCACAGAGCTCCATCCTGGTGAGGGACATGGTAAGTAAGCAAGGTGAGAACCTGTAATATATACCTTGTATATACATACCTTGATGTCAGGTTGTACTCCACCATGCCCAGTTTCCAACTGAAGATTCCCAGTCAAAATTACAGGACCACAGAAGACTGATGTGATTTCCAACTGGGCCATCATCTTTAGTGACTTGTGGTAGCAGGAAAATTCTGGAAGGCAGTACCAAAAAGAGCAGGTTTCCTTCATTGCTGAGCTCTGTTCCAGAGCCTCTGTTTCTCAGCCTCTGTGTCTGCTGTGCGTGGCGCACCCCTGTGTCCTGCCATACTGAGTCTCCTGCACATTCCTGCACCTTTCCCAACCCCGTCCTGCTACACTGTAGCCATTGCTCTCCTCTCCTGGTCAGTCCCCCACTGGCCCTCCCAGTGGCCTGCAGAGAGAGGTCCATGCACTGTGGTTTGAGGAGTAAGTCATTTCTGACCACACAGATCTTCCTCCATCAACTCTTTTGGATTTTTTACTTTAAAAATCCCTTAAGAGTGAAATTGAGCAGTACTGCCAAATTCAAGGATTTACCCTCAAGTCCCAATTTTTATTGGCAAATATGGAAAAATCCCAGAGCTATGCAAAGGGCCGCTCCCTAGCCACCACACAGGAAACACCAAAGGATCATCTTGGGGAGGAGAGAGGGGTGAAGCTGACACACAGTGATGCTCCCGCTAGTCTATGCTTTGACTGTCTAGAAAAGTATCTCCTAGAACTTGAGTTACAGCAATGCAGTGGCCTTTCTCTGCCATGTGTTGTGGTTTGCGGGGAGCAAGGGGTGGAGTGTGTCCTCCCCCAAGAGCTACATCCAGTTGGAGCCAGAGAGTGGGACTTTATTTGGGAAAAGGGTCTTTGCAGATATAATTAAGATAAACATCTTCAGATAGTGTCATCCTGGATTATCCAGGTGGGCCCTAAATCCAATACACCTTTCCTCACTAGAGAAAAGTTTAGGGCCATTTGAGACAAAGGCAGAGGAGAAGGTAATGTGAATGGAGAGTCAGGAGTCGGGATGACGTGCCTGCAAAAAGAGTACCGAGGACCACAGTGACTGTGGCAAGTAGACAGACAGGTACAGACCCTCCCAGAGAGCCCCAGTGGGAGCCAGCGCTGCCAACACCTCGATCTGGGAATTCCGGCCTCCAGAATGACGAGATAAATTTGTGTTGTTTTAAGCTACCCAAATGGTGATAATTTTGCACGGCAGCCCCGGGAAACTCAAGCACGGGGTGAGGACGACGCCACCACCTTCCCATGAACTCTCTAGGAAGCCCACGCAGCTTCACCTGGCATGAAGCTTTGTGGGTCTTGAAGGTTTTTCCAGTTTCAAAAGCTTCATGTTCAAATGTGATATCTGAAACTGTTAAAAGCAGAGTATATTAATTTTTAAACATGGCAGCTAGCAACATATCCAGAAGCTACAGGCATGAGACTCCATTTAGACGTCGGTAGGGGAGACCCAGAGTTCAAGGTGGAGTTCAGGGGCCTGACAAGGAGGCAGCAGCATCAGCACAGGTCCCTGCTGACCTTTTAGGTACCACACACACTCTCTTAACGGAGCAAATTATTTTAAACCCCAAAGTGTGCCTTCCATCTTCCCCGAGAGCGAGCGCCTCGCAGCTGTTGCCCTGCCAGTGACTCACGCAGCCATGCATCTTTAATGCACAGCTGATGCAGAGAGCAGCTGCGCTCCCTGGGAGACGTGGCCGGGTTTGTCAGGTTCCCTAATTAGGCGCTCTAGAGTACGGGTCTCTCTCTCCCCTACCGATTCATTTCAGCGGGCATTTTTGTTTATCCGCAGACCATCAGTGGAAGTTAGCTGAAATAACTTAAAGAGGCAGTTGTGTGCTTCTGGCAGAAAGTAAAAAAAAAAACTTTAACTCCTTATTTAACTTCGTGGCTTTTAACTCCTTGAGCCAAAAATATGCTGGACTGTATTCTGTAGCCTGATTTCCCTCAGTCTGAAGTCAACTGTGGGAGATTTCAAGCAACCACAGGACCTCAGGGGAGGCGTTTGGGGTCAGGAGAGCTTGGGGGGGATCAGGCACCAAGAGCAGCTCCTGTCCCTCTGTCAGGGGGCCACCCCGAGGCAGGAGCGATGCGGGGATTAGAAGAAGCTGACCTCTCCTGGGTAGTGCAGGTGTCTGGGCTTTTTAAAAGGGGTGGTGGCTCCAGGCTAGAGGTGGCCATGAACCGGGAATATTCCTTAGCCCATGCCTTTGGCCAGACATGGGATGGTGGGATGAACCTTGCGCCATCTGCCTGGTGTATTCTGACTCCCAGTAAATGGAGATGGGCAACAGACACATCAGTAAATGAAACAACATTCTAGAAGCTCTGCATGGTCCAACATATTCTTGGATAAAAATGCACACACTAGGGGCAGCGCCCCATATGCCAGAGGTGGCGGGTTCAAACCCACCCCTGGCCAAAAACTGCAAACATAAAAAAAGCATACCCTAAATAAAAACAAATCTGAATATTTGCCTAGATGTTGGTGGCTAAAAGGATAGCGACCCTGCATCAAAACAAATAGTTGGAAATAAGCTCTCAGGCAGGGGTTGGGAGGATGCCCCCAGAAGTTGAGAACTGAAGCGTGTGTGCAAGGCACAAGCCTGCCAAGTCGGAGCAGGTAGTTGAAGTCCACTTAGAGTCCAGTGAACCCCTTGCAGATCCACACCTGCTAACTGACTCCTCTGCTCACCTTGGGGAGGCCGAAGGGCAAGCGTTCTCTCATCTTCACCCTCTCATTCCTTGAAGACAGCACGAGACTCAACAGCAACGTGGATTTTCAGGAACCGGCAACGTCAAACCCAGTGCGATCCTCCTGCATCTCTGGGAACTCTTTGTAAACCTTGGTGTGTCTGGAAGGTCAATCTGTTTCCCAGGGCAGAGGCCCTGACATTCAGAGAAGTAACTTCTGTATCAAAACCTCAGAGATGCTGAGGTTGGAGAGGCCTTAAAAGACAGGGCAAATACTTTGTTAAAATGAAACGTAAAACTGCCCTGTTGCTATCAGAAAGAAAGAAATCACGGCTTCCAACTCTTTAAGTGAAGCTTCGTTTGACAAATTACTGTAACTTTGAACTTGGTGTTTCATAGGAGCTTGGTGCCCATTAATTAAAAGGTAATCAGCCCTGGTTATGCCATCTGCAACAAAGGTCTTCACTTAAAAGGCTCTCTAGTGTTTCAAATATTTTGTTTACACCAGATAAAAGCTGTTTTAGAACACAGAGGTCATCATTTCCGTGACTTATCTTTCGAAGGCTCCATGTTGGGTGTCTTTTAAATGGAGCCATCCAGAATAGATTGTGAACAAAACTATAAGTGGCCAATCAATGACAGTGACGTGGGGAGTACCCTCCCCTAAATTATTTTCAAGTACAATCAGTAAAATGCTGCCATCTTTGATTACAGGCGGGAAAACACATTTAGTTTTCCTCCTCTCCTAAGTCTCACGGCAACTGGCTTTGGTGGGCCTGCTATGTGCCGGGGACTTGGCCCTGCATATTTTCCAAAACTTACAGCAAACCTAGGAGATAGATGCTGTTTTCCCCTAATCCGAGAAAGAAACAATGACACTTAGGGATGTTGATTTATTTGCTCAGTTGGGTAGGCAAGCTTTGAAACCAGATTCTTCCAGCTCCTACACTCTGGGCATTTTGGGCACAGGACCCTCTTTACAGCCACTGGGATTGTCCCCATGTGCTGCAGTTAGGACTAGTGCAGATTTATTCAGCTCTATTAGCCAAGCACTGAATATTAGCAAATAACAAAACTTTTTTTAAAAAAAACTAAAATTAGTCTTTGGCTTCAATGACCACAGAGCACTTTAGAAGCTTAGGGCTCCTCCATGTCCCTGCGTTATTCTCATTATCATTTGGGCAGACAGAGGCGTGAGGAACCAGAGCCGGGAATA